>SNQJ01S0025083.1:189244-204281 GCA_010110895.2 Picea sitchensis
CCCCAACAACTCCCCCTAAAGTTTTACAAAATTTAAAGGGCCCCCATTCGAATCTTGATAATTATAATGAGCTACAGAATCAACCTTTTCAAATAGTTCCATACCTTGGCTTGCTTTGAGACAAACTTAAGACATTCACTATAGTATGAGACATTCATTATAGGAGTATATGTCAAAAGTTTGAAACGAGCACAAAAATCTCAATTTAAACAAAAACGTTAATTTTTATCAACTGTTTACTCTCATTTAAATTATGATTATGTGTTCTTTCTTTTGCTCATTGACAAGTTTGATTATTTTGAATAATGGGTTCAATACTTCATAAAATAATATCTTGGTTGGTTTCTCATTTTCATGAAATCATTTGGCGATATTAATTAATTAAATTCTTTTTTCATTTTGCATCTCATTTCAAAATAATAATAATAAACGAATTATCTATCATTTGTTTGATTTAAAAAAAACAAACCAAAATCAATATTTTTCTGTTCTCCATTAACTTGAAGCTTCTAGAATTTTAAGATCATATTTGAAAGAAAATTATAAACAATGTTTGTTTATAAGTTATAGTTAGTTTAAATTCATTTTTGATTTTTCTAGATTTTGTTTTATTCACAATTTTTAGGTTAATAATTTTTAGGTTATTAATTTAGGTTTCTTTTTGTTTCACAGGTTTCTATTATCAAATATTTGATATGGATCTGATCATGGCTTGATTTTATTATCCAAATACGTTCAAGATGATTGATCCAAAAATAATTTTGGATTTCTACAAATAATTTTATGAGCAACAACAGATAAAATTTGGAAAGGCGTCAAGATCAGACAGACGATTTTGCAGAACTGATTGCAGCCAAACCGTGAGGAATTGGAAAACACGGTTGAAAACCCAGAATCAAAATGGACCCATTTACCTTTTGCTTAGAGATTTTCTCAAACAAATGCACGATTTGAGAGATATTGATGTCTTTTTACGAGGCAAATTTCAGGTGGAGAAAATTAATAGTGACGCCCAGACTGTTCATTCATTGTATAAATATATGCAAAAGTTCAGAGCCATGAGGATCCAAGAATTGTAGAGGAGGATTTTTATCCTTTCTCGTTTTTATATTATATCTTTTGTAAAAAAATTCTTCTTTTCAAATGGAGTAATGGATGACTGGAATCTTTGGGAGAATGGGCGAGTATTTTTAAAGAAGAATATGGAATTCCAGGTTGCTTAATGGCTTTTGTCTTGTGAGTAAAATGGTTTTTATTTCATTATAATATATTCATATTCTTTGAATAATTGATTATGTGTTGATTTAAATAGATTTAGTCTTTTTTATCAATACATGGTCAATTATTATTATTTATGTATTAATTTTTCCAATCTTTAAAGTCTATTATCCAAAAAAATTCTTCCAGGACTACAGAATGGACAAGTGATTCCAAAACTTAATAGAACGACATTTATGCATTTTAGCTTTAGCCTTTTGTTTATAATGTTGTTATTTATGTTTTTTTAATCTTATTACATGTGCAGGTCTGATATCTTTAGATTAAATGATCTGTGATGTTTAGGAGGTTTATATTATAAATACCATCTATCATTTGCTTCATCAAAATACAAATGTTGTGATCATATATTCGATTTAAATAATGAGATTTATCTTTGAGTTTTAAATTGAATGATAAAATGCATAGATTGCTTCCAGATTTATCTTGCTGTAATCATGTATAATTATGAGATCACATGTTTATGTTTGTGTTTCCTTTTCTGTCATTAAAACCTAAGCTACCAATACATGTTCTAAATTTATTTAGAATAGTCATAAGGTTCATTGCAGATTTTTCTCTTGGACATGGAAGTTGGATGTTCACCACTCATGCTGATGCTTGGATACACCTCACTAATTCATTGACAGGATAGTTTTTTCGCATTTTCCTGTCATTTACATATCATTGAAACTAGAATGTATGGTTCAACTTTGACTATCCATATGTTCATGTTTCATTAACTTTTTTGCAAGTTTCTTTAAATTTATAAACAAAAAAAATAAATATTTTTATGTTCTTTCTTTATCTGCTTCCTAGAAGCAATCATTTTTCACATCGATTTTCGTAAGTTTCGATTAAAACTTGCAGCATGTAAATCATGTAAACAAATGAGACTTGTATATCTTTTGCTTAAATACAACTACTACAGTTACATTAGAACATATGTATATATATATATATATATATAGTGTTTAGTAATTAGTTAGTTATTTTTCTCTTTTATTCGTTTCTTTTAGGATTCTTAGATTGGCTAACGGAGCCATTAAACCCGTCAGAATGAGTTACACCAAAAAACTTGGGTTATTTAGACAACCCCGGGCTAGACTCACTCTTCCAGTTGACGGATGGTCAATTTCACCCGTCAACACAAACCATATTCGATCATTTATCGATTCTCTGTATTGTTCTATTGTAACTCTTTGTCAAATGAAATCTATATGAGGCGCTCCCTTCAAACCATTTCATATGACCGTGCCATACAGAACCATGAGCTTTAGAAACTATAGAGACATCCCTTTAAAACTATTATAGCATATGACCAACGACATAGAACCACATGATTACCAACTAAGAGACATACATTCTGTCCCTTTAAACCTTTTTACCATATGACCGATGGCGGTGACCTCACGCTAGGAAATTAGACCAAATGAGCACTTTATTAAATTAACAGTCATGATTCAATCTCTAATCGGATGGACGTCTGACAGAGTTTCAATGTTTTTCCCATCGGGTCTTCGTGACTTACTACATTGCAAAATTCCTGATTATGATATCACCGATACAATTGGACAATTCATGTTTATCTCACGAAGATACATCAACGGTCCACTTTAACATTGTACTCATACTTTTACTACAAAATCTGACTACCATGATTTAATCATTCATCGAGATGGATGGCCACCATAATTTCAGCACTTTTTCCCTTTGAAGTTTTCGTGACTTTCGATATTACAAAACTCACGATCATGAAATCGCCAAAACAATTGGATGGTTCATATTCCCCACTGAGATGGACGGTTGTCATAATTTTGGGATTCTTATTGTGACGTAACTTGCTGACGTCTCTTGTTGATGTGTCACAATCCTATTAACTTTCATGTGTCATTGATGACGTGGTTTACTGACCCACAGCCTTGATCCAACGGTCCTCGTTGTGTACTCCAAATCGACAGTCCTCATCTTATCGCGATTTCACATTTTGAGATTCTTGTGATGAAGGGTCTCGACACTCCATGTCGCGATCGCCGAAATAGAGCTTGGCTTCACTAGCTCCTTCCCTTCTCGTGACCATCGGTGGTGACCAAGAACTTATCCACAAAGGGCTTCGCAATTCCTCACTTCGGGGATTCTGTTGTGAGTCTTCTTAACTTCTCCAACTCCCAGTATCTGAAATTCTGAAATGGAGGCTGGAAATGCTAGGTCCTTCCTTAACCCCATCCTTCGACTATGTGACCACTATCTATGACCAGGGGCCAAGACAAAGGAGTGCATCGTGATTTATCATATCGCGAACTCCTGATATAAGTTTCCTCGCTCGTAGACTGCAAAACTCCAAAAATGCTTCATGATAGATCAACGGTCCATAGCCTTGGTGATCTGATGACTGCTAAAACTTATCACAATTTCCTGTGCAATGGTCAACTTATTAAAATTTCCAAGGAACCTGACGATACATATGCAATGCACTTCTTCCTACTAATCTTTGATCCTCATTCGCTAACCCTCCTGAGCTTTTATCATTGGATTTGTTTATCCTATCGTGATCAACAATAGACACGAAATAATTATGTACTTCTGAGCTTTGATCTTCATACAATTCTCTTCTGTTGTTCTCTCCTCCTCCCGAGCTTGCGCTGTCTATCTCTCCACACAATTGACATCTTCTGATGATTGATATACTTGTTGACATCAATGATAATCTGTTCAACATTTATGCAGTTTTGAGATTTGTGACCAAACCTATCACAGTTGTAACATCTCATTGTATGACAAAACTTTGTCGTGTGGCCAACACAATTGCATCTCCAACATCTCATTGAGTTATTAGACCTTCTTGAATTTTTCTTTTCAAGACTCTTGCATTCAAATTCTTTGACCAAATTTATTGCAAGAAAAGAAATAACCAATATTGAAGGTGTTTCCATACTTGAGACTATTGTGACATGAAAAGTTTGTCTTTTGATATGTTTCTTGTTTTTTACTTTTATAACTTCCTTCCTTTTCAAAGTTCATGGTTTGTTTTAGGTTTGTGATTGTACCTTTTTCTTTTGAGGAGTATTATCCTTTATCATTTTTTTGAATGGTGCTCCATTTGCCACCTTCTTCTTTCATATTATATCCAAGACCGGTTTTGTCATCAGTTGGTCTTTGACTGTTTCATATCCTATCTAGGATAGCAAAGATGTTCTGGAATTTGACAGTTTCTTTTGTCTTTTCATTCTTATTTTTGAGGTTGATAACTTCCATTTCCATCATGTGACATGTTTCTTCCTTTTTAGTCAATAGAATATTCAAGACTTCTTATTTTTCCTTACCTCCTTCAAGTTGAGTCTTTAGATTGATGACTATTTCTTTTGTATCATCCAAGACCTCTGTGCAGTTAATAGTTTTGTTATGTGTTTTTAACTCTTCTATATATTTTTTTATATCAACAACTTCATTCTTCATTCTTCATTTTTTTAACTCTTCTATATGTTTTTAACTCTTCTATATATGTTTTTACATGTAGCATGATTCTTACTTTTTAGTTAATTGGATCTTATGTGCTTCTTCATTTTTCTTAGTTTCTTCAATTTGAGTCATTAGAGTTTCATTAGTACTTTCATTTATCTTTTTGATGTTAATAATTTCCAATTCTAACACGTGACATGATTCTTCTCTTTTAGTTAACTGGATTTTTTGGTCTTCTTCAGTTTTCTTAGTTTCTTTAAGTTGAGTTTTTAGACAAATGACCATTTCTTCTGTCTCTTCTAGTACTTCTTTTCTTTTATTGTCATGTGTCTTTAATTATTCCATTTCTTATGTTATATTAGCAACTTCGATATTCAATCTTTTGATTTCTTCTTCTTTGTTTTCTAGGTGAATCTTTTGTTCATGCTCTTCATGGTTAGATTGATCTAACTGTTGTAGTAGAAACATATATTTCTTTTGAATTTTATCCAACTCTTCAAAAGTGCACATAACTGTCTATTCAATCTGGTCAAGAACATCCTTAGTAACTTCAACATACAGACCATTTGTTGGTTCCATACTAATCACTTCAAATGTAGTTATAACATCATTCTTAAAATCTAATAGTTTTTCTTTAGTGAATACTGAGGTATTCATCAATTCCTTGATGTAGTAGTATTCTCTGCTGATGATTGGGGATTGCATCAATTCTTTGATGGTATTTTTCTCTTCTGTATTTTTTTCTTTATTCTAATCAGAATTCTCTTTATCTGTATTTTGTTCTTCAATCTGATTTGATTTCTCCATTTCTGAGTTTTGTTCTTTAATCTGATTGGATTTCTTTGTTTCTTTTTTTTGTTCTATATACCGATTGGAATTCTCTATTTCTTTGTTTTGTTCTTTATTTTGATAATAATTCTCTAGATGGAGCCATATCACTTTAGCATAGGTTCATTTTCCCATCTTTTCTTTGATTGTCTCACAGCCCATTCTAGATTGCCTTTAATGCTATTGAATTATTTTTCTTTGCTTCTTTTGAAGATTTGGTTTTTTCCTTTGTGGTAGTTGAGTACCAAGGTTTAGATACTACTGAATCCCAAACACCATATCCTCTTGAATTTAGATACCATTTCATTCCTTCCCTCCATGAAGAGTAGTATGTTCCTGTTATCACTCCAAGAGTCTTTCCCTGACTGTAACGGGAATGAGCTTGGTAACTTAAATGTCTAATAATGCATGGGAAATGGAATCAAGTCAGATGACTAAATAAGACCTCGTTCACTCAAGACATGCATAAACTCAACCAAATAAACAAGGCTTCTAACTATCACTGTTCAGAGGGTTTGCAATATAGGTGAAAAGATGAAGAATTCTTACTATGCTGGCAGATTCATACATAAAACACTTATATATGAATGGCTAGTCATAACAAGGAGAATATACTGCAATTCTAATTATCAATACATAGATAGGATGACAGCTTTCTGGTATTAGGTAAATAGAATAAACTTGAATGAAACATCCAAGTACCAGTATAGAACAGAAAGGAAAATGTAGATCTGACCATGTAATTGCAAAAGAGGTTGTATTAATTTGACAAGAACATGAGAAGCTTGAGTACAAAATGGCTAAAGGTCCCTAAAGTTGAACCACAGTCTTCAGACTGTCCTTGATTATTCCTCCAATGTTGTAGGCTTTATAGCCTTTACAGACAGTTTCCAGATCCTCAAAACCCTGGATCTGTTAATCTGAAAATAGTAAATAAAACTGTAAAAACAAGAAAATAGGGATAAAACCCAAAAAAAAGGATATTCTATGTGCTGGTCCTATTTTTGTGTTAACAGTTGATGAAGTAAAAATAAGACTTCAAAGGCCCCTTGGCTCGATCTTGTGTAGATAGGAATCAAATTTGGTGATGTGGCACTTAGCTCCTAACATTCTGCCCTTGAAAAATAACTGAATCTGGTCAAAATTCCCTTTTAACCTTCCTTTCCATGAACAGCCTTCAGATTTTAAATTCATTTAGCATTCCTTCACTTTCAGACTCCTCAGGATTCTGCCCATTTGTGCCAGTCTGTTCATGAATGATTGAAATTGGTTTTTTCATTAATCTGCCTACCTCATGAATATCTTTTATATATAAGCTTCTATCTTTGTTCCTCTGGAGGTCATTTCCTAATATATCAAAACCACTAATTTCTACATCGTCAGTGGCCAATTTACTGTCTTGTTGTTCCTCACCTTTAAGTGGAAAAGATACATTTATTTGAAATGTTTGAAATTTTTCTTCAAGGTTACTCTTTTTAGACAAATATTTAACCTGAATTTTAGAAGAATCATTCTCTGTAGAGATTTTGACTTTGTTCTGTTCTAAATCCAATGTCTGTGCACTAGTTCCTGGAAGATCTTCATTCTGAATATCCTCTTCTGAGAAAAGAGCCTTTCTATGCGAGGAAGGAGGGTGTCTCAGTAGACTTCTAGAATCCTTTGATTTTGAAGAGCTTGGAGCATCTCCTTTCGATTTAGTATAAGACCTTAATAATAGAGTCTCACTAGCTTGATTAGGCTGGAGACTCTGAGCCGCAAGATACTTCTTAGTAGGCACACTTGCAGGTGAAGAATATTTGGGATCATTTGCAGCACACCTTGATGATCTACAGAAATGACCTGGTAGATGATTTATCTCCCCACTTATATCAAGCTTCTTCAGGTCCGCACAAAATTTTGTTAATGATGTAAGATCTTTTGAAGGAGGATTTTTCATTACTTTTCTTGGAGTCTGGAATACCATAGACTTCACCACTGTTGTTCTATTTCTTGTTGTATTCATAGAAATAACAACATTTGACCCCTTTGATGAACTCTGGATACTTCTGAAGGGTTCTGTTTTRACAGAGCATTTCTTTATCCTAGGCGTTGAGAAAGCTCCCATGGGTTTTGTTTTTCGATTCCTTCCATGCTTTGGATTTGAATGGATTGCATAAGTAGCAGCATCATCCATCGCTGTTCCTGTAAAAACATGTGGCGGGGAGTTTTGAGAAGCTTCCATGTCATCTGTACTAGTGGATAACCGTTTTGGAGTAGAGAAACCTTCAACATAATCAGTAACATCTATTTTCATTTTCAAATATAGGTTTGCAATGTTATTTTCTAGCGTTGAATTTGGGTTCTAGATTTATTCTCTATTGCTGGCAATCTTGTCATGTTGTGATTAACAGATTTGGATCCTTGAAACTTCAGCAAGTACGAATGATGAGATGTTTGCTCTAAAACTGACTCGTGTTGCTGATCACATCCTGCAATCAGAATTTGAGGCACCAATTTGTTTGAGCTTTATTCATAGAAGAAAAATTTAAGCCATTGATGATGAAACGTACACCTGTCTCATTGAGTTTACTCTGTAAACTAGAATTTCGACCATCTGTTACCCTTTGAACGAGATTGAAGATGCAAATGCGCATCGGTATGAGAAGTTTACGGGCCGTTTTGCATTGATAACCATCAGAGAACTTAATTCACAATTGAATGGAGTTCAAGACACCTCCACATTGCTCCATGATGTTAAGTAACTCGTGCCTGATCTGGCTGATCCACTGACGATTCACATGTGAAATCCATTTAGTTATGAAGTGTTGTATCATGAGAGTCTGTGCCATATCAACCTGGATGTGAACTGACAACCCGATCATATACATGATGTTTCGGCAATTATTATAATGATAACCATAAGAATTTGCACCAATAATCTTTCTTTTTGGTGGATTATTATAATGAACAGGCTCGCACGCTCGCTTGACGTTTGGCGTGTGTAAGAGCATGAAAGTTTAAATTTTGAATGTGATAATCTTTTCGGTGGTTAAGAACTTTATGCCATGTGCCTCTTACCCACCGAAACGGTCGGCTTTGGGTGGTTAACTAGTCAATTTGAAGACTTGCTTAACCACTAAAAACTGTAATTCCAAAATTTGAAAGACAAGACCCAAAAGAACGATTTTTCCATTTCATAAATAGACCATTTACTCTACTCTAAAAATTTAGAAATGAGTTTTTGGACCTGATCTTATTTCCTAAAGATTACCAAAATGACGGTGTTATTTTGGGAGATAACATCTGGCTCCAGCTGGGATGGAGACCTCCCTGCGAGGTTTCCAAGAACCTAGTAGTTCTAGTAGCCTTTAGTATTGGGCATGGAGTCATCTGGCTGCTTTTGGCATTGGACATGGAGTCATTAGCCTGTGAAGCCAATCTCTGAAAACTCTCAAGCTCTGTGCAACTGGTCCTCTCCAAACCTGTAACTTGCGTGTAGCCTCCTGCTTATTTATGATATTAAACTGAAAAAGATCTAATTGCTCATATGGCGAGCTTATTCTTCAGCCTACTCCTACATCTAACCAGTAGAAGTATATTGATCAAGTAAAAGCATACTTCCAATGTAGCCATGTCAGAAACGGATTTACAGTCACCATGATAGATCTTGACCCGAAAAGTAATGAAGGCCATATCATACAGAAAAGAGGTTTGAGAAAATGATGAAAACAATCTTCTTCTGACAAAAATATCCTTGGGTTTATGCTGGTCATAGAATCCAAATAGTTAGCAATAGGGTCATCGAATTCACAAAGAAATACCTTTTTGAACTGTTGATCCAACAGAAAATTGAAATGATGTTGAAAGCTGCCTTTACTGATCTCATTGTTGAATGTAGGCTGCTCAACCCTTGCCGGGGAAACATGTAGGATGGACCGATGATCTAGACTTTTCATCTCCTCACCTTCTTCTCCATATTTGCTGCAATTCCCCTGTGTCTGCACATTTGAAAGTTGATGACTGCCCTTAGCATTTGTTGCAGATATGAAACTGTCGCCCATAAGCATTTGCAAACTAAGAAAATATGCACTCTTCATATTTTCTGAAAAGTATAGATCCATGAAAACTGCTACTGGATCCTTGAAACAAAAAGAAGAAACATGCTGCTTCTCGGGAAAAAGTTGCATGTCCCTGGTAACCTCTTGCTCAGCCATGACTGTTCCTCTACAAGAATAATGATCATCTTCTTGTCCTTTTGAGATCAACTCGTGATCATCAAAAACTACAATTTCATTATCACAATGATGCTGACAAGAGGATAACAAAACAAGATTCCCATCACATGGATTAGGTTCAACTGAGAACATATAATTTATTATGCAATCATCAGTCATCATAGGCTCTTCTTGATTTACAAAATGATCAAAAGCTTCACATGCATACCTGTCTCTGGAATACTCAGCGAACACTGAAAAATCTGACCCTGAAACTGAATTGAACTTACATGTTGGCTGATGTCCCAAATCTGCTCCAACCTCATTTCTCTCTTGCTCAACCATGGTTGTTCCTTTGCTGGAAAAATGATCACCTTCTTGTTCCCTGTCTCTAGAACATTCTACCAATGTTGACGAATTCAGATCTGAATCTGAAATAAGCTCGTATGATTTTTGTTGTTCTAAATCTGCTTCACACTCATTACTTCCCTGCTCAAAATGTGAACCATACTGACATTGTTTTTTCTCATGTGCAAACAACTTGTCAAAGTCAACCCATTGTTGGATCCTCCTGGAAGAACATATGTTCTCCTCCACCTCTTGAGCATCTTCAAACAAGTTCCCTAATGATGAAGACTTCCTTTCTAGCAAGAGAAGGACAAGCTCATTATATTGAGCCATAAGATAGTATACCATGGCAGTGATCTCAGTAGGCCGAATCTCCAATGGGATGTCATAATATGTCCTATGGAACCTTCTATTGAAAACAGTCAAAGATTCTTCCTTCTCTCTCTTCAAAGTACAAAAATTGTTAAGGTACTGATCAAGACATTTATTCTCACCCCAGTGTTTTGAAAAAACATAATAGAAATCAGTCCATGAACCGATTGAACCAGGTTCCAAAAGTCTAAACCATAAAGCAGCCTCTCTAGTTAGAGATTTAGAAAATAATCTCATAACAATATCTTCATGAACAATTTCCAGATTATCAATAAAATTTTCAAAAGCCTCCAAATGTTTTTCAGCTGAAACATGACTCTCTCCGATAAAATGAGGAAGGTACTCAACAAAATATGGAGGATAAGGATGAAGATGAGCTGGTAGCTTGAGAGGTTTAAACACCCTTTGTCTAATCTTAGACTGAAATTCTATGGGCTGAAAACAAGGTTTAACGAGCTGATGACAAGGTTCAGGAGAAATAGGTGAAAGTAATGAAATTTGAGATGATTTAGATTTAAGTTCATCATTCTCATGGTTACAAGGATGATCAGTTTCAAGAGAGATTTGTATGCAAAGCTCATCTTTATGGACAGGCTGAGGGAAAGAAATAGGATCAACATCAACACCATACGAAGGCTGGAAGCTTTTCTCTTCTAAATATGGACTTATAAAATATGGTTGATCATCTTCAGAGTATACGAAACAAAGGATAATTCTTTTAACATGTGAAGGAAAAAGTATAAAGGAGCTGATAAAGAATAACAATAGTTCGTACAGTAAATTGATGAAATGGTACCTAGATTTTGAATTCAACCTCTTCATCTTCTATCAGTTGGATTCTCCCCAGTGGAGTCTTGAACGTGGAGTCGCCAGGCAAAAGATTACAGTCGATTCTAATGTCTATCTCTTGTTTTCCATCAAGAAACAGATCTATGTCGTTCTCCCAGGGAAATTCTGCTTTCACTTTCGTATCCCCGGCAATGGCGCCAATTTGTTATCACTCCAAGAGTCTTTCCCTGACTGTAACAGGAATGAGCTTGGTAACTTAAATGTCTAATAATGCATGGGAAATGGAATCAAGTCAGATGACTAAATAAGACCTCGTTCACTCAAGACATGCATAAACTCAACCAAATAAACAAGGCTTCTAACTATCACTGTTCAGAGGGTTTGCAATATAGGTGAAAAGATGAAGAATTCTTACTATGCTGGCAGATTCATACATAAAACACTTATATATGAATGGCTAGTCATAACAATGAGAATATACTGCAATTCTAATTATCAATACAGAGATAGGATGACAACTTTATGGTATTAGGTAAATAGAATAAACTTGAATGAAACATCCAAGTACCAGTATAGAACAGAAAGGAAAATGTAGATCTGAACATGTAATTGCAAAAGAGCTTGTATTAATTTGACAAGAACATGAGAAGTTTGAGTACAAAATGGCTAAAAGTCCCTAAAGTTGAACCACAGTCCTCAGACTTTCCTTGCTTATTCCTCCAATGTTCCAGGCTTTATAGCCTTTACAGACAGTTTCTAGATCCTCAAAACCCTGGATCTGTTAATATGAAAATAGTAAATAAAACTGTAAAAACAAGAAAATAGGGATAAAACCCAAAAAAAAGAATAATCTATGTGCTGGTCCTATTTTTGTGTTAACAATTGATGAAGTAAAAATAAGCCTTCAAAGGCCCCTTGGCTCGATCTTGTGTAGATAGGAATCAAATTTGGTGATGTGGCACTTAGCTCCTAACATTCTGCCCTTGAAAAATAACTGAATCTGGTCAAAATTCCCTTTTAACCTTCCTTTCCACGAACAACCTTCAGATTTTAAATTCATTTAGCATTCCTTCACTTTCAGACTCCTCAGGATTCTGCCCGTTTGTGCCAGTCTGTTCATGATTGATTGAAATTGGTTTTTTCATTAATCTGCCTACCTCAGGAATATCTTTTATATATAAGCTTCTATCTCTGTTCCTCTGGAGGTCATTTCCTAATATATCAAAACCACTAATTTCAACATCATTAGTGGCCAATTTACTGTCTTGTTTTTCCTCACCTTTAAGTGGAACAAATACATTTATTTGAAATGGTTGAAATTTTTCTTCAAGGTTACTCTTTTCAGACAAATATTTAACCTGAATTTCAGAAGAATCATTCTCTGTAGAGATTTTGACTTTGTTCTGTTCTAAATCCAATGTTTGTGCACTAGTTCCTGGAAGATATTCATTTTGAATATCCTCTTCTGAGAAAAGAGCCTTTCTATGCGAGGAAGGAGGGTGTCTCAGTAGACTTCTAGAATCCTTTGATTTTGAAGAGCTTGGAGCATCTCCTTTCGATTTAGTATGAGACCTTAATAATAGAGTCTCACTAGCTTGATTAGGTTGGAGACTCCAAGCCGCAAGATACTTCTTAGTAGGCACACTTGCAGGTGAAGAATATTTGGGATCATTTGCAGCACACCTTGATGATCTACAGAAAGACCTGGTAGATGATTTATCTCCCCACTTATATCAAGCTTCTTCAGGTCCGCACAGACTTTTGTTAATGATGTAAGATCTTTTGAAGGAGGATTTTTCATTACTTTTCTTGGAGTCTGGAATACCATAGACTTCACCATTGTTGTTCTATTTCTTGTTGTATTCATAGACATAGCAGCATTTGACCCCTTTGATGAACTCTGGATACTTCTGAAGGGTTCTGTTTTGACAGAGCATTTCTTTATCCTAGGCATTGAGAAAGCTCCCATGGGTTTTGTTTTTCAATTCCTTCCATGCTTTGGATTTGAATGGATTGCATAAGTAGCAGCATCATCCATCGCTGTTCCTGTAAAAACATGTGGCAGGGAGTTTTGAGAAGCTTCCATGTCATATGTACTAGTGGATAACCGTTTTGGAGTAGAGAAACCTTCAACATCATCAATAACATCTATTTTCATTTTCAAATCTAGGTTTTCAATGTTATTTGCTAGCGTTGAATTTGGGTTCTAGATTTATTCTCTATTGCTGGAAATCTTGTCATGTTGTGATTAACAAATTTGGATCCTTGAAACTTCAGCAAGTATGAATGATGAGATGTCTGCTCTAAAACTGACTCGTGTTGCTGATCACATCCTGCAATCAGAATTTGAGGCACCAATTTGTTTGAGCTTTATTCATAGAAGCAAAATTTAAGCCATTGATGATGAAACGTACACCTGTCTCATTGAGTTTACTCTATAAACTAGAATTTCGACCATCTGCTACCCTTTGAACGAGACTGAAGCTGCAAATGCGCACCGGTATGAGAATTTTACGGGCCGTTTTGCATTGATAACCATCAGAGAACTTAATTCACAATTGAATGGAGTTTGAGACACCTCCACATTGCTCCATGATGTTAAGTAATTCGTGGCTGATCTGGCTGATCCACTGACGATTCGCATGTGAAATCCATTTAGTTATGAAGTGCTGTATCAGGAGAGTCTGTGCCATATCAACCTGGATGTGAACTAACAACCCGATCATATACATGATGTTTCGGCAATTATTCACCAACAAATAATAATGATAACCATAAGAATTTGCACCAATAATCTTTCTTTTCGGCGGATTATTATAATGAACAGGCTTGCAGGCTCGCTTGACGTTTGGCATGTGCAAGAGCATGAAAGTTTAAATTTTGAATGTGATAAGATTTTCGGTGGTTAAGAACTTTATGCCATGTGCCTCTTACCCACCGAAACGGTCGGCTTTCGGTGGTTAACTAGTCAATTTGAAGACTTGCTTAGCCACCAAAAACTGTAATTCTAAAATTTGAAAGCCAAGACCCAAAAGAACGATTTTTCCATTTCAGAAATAGACCATTTACTCTACTCTAAAAATTTAGAAATGAATTTTTGGACCTGATCTTATTTCCTAAAGATTACCAAAATGACGATGTTATTTTGGGAGATAACAGTTCCATCAAATAAGGGAGCTTCATTTGTGGAGAGAGTCATTTGTGCACCCATTTCTTCAGGATATACCTTCCAGTGTTTAAACTGTGATGAGGGCACCCACTCTGATACCAATTGTTGAAATATACACTCGACATTGAGAGGGGGGGTGAATCAGTGTCTGGAAATTTTGGATACTTTTCACACTTTCATAGATTAACTAAATTAACTGAATAAGATATGCAGTTCAATTAATTATTCATAAACTTCTAAAACACAAATTGTATGAACTAGATATAATATCTTTCTTTTATTTATTTAACTTGTATGAATACATATAAAATAAATCCTTTAATATCTTCGATTTCAACTGAATATGAGATATCCAACTCTCTGATATGAGACCCAGCTTGTAGTTCTCAGATCCAACTGATAAATGAGGAATCCAACCCTCATAACAAGACACAACTTTCTGATCTTAGATCCAATTGAGATGTGAGGAATCCAATCCTCATAAAAAGACTCGTTTTGTAAACAAGCACCAACCTGATACCTGATATAATGAACTTCCATTCAATCCATTATACATACATACATACATATCTCTCTCTCTCTCTCTCTCTCTCTCTCTCTCTCTCTCTCTCTCTCTCTCTCT
>SNQJ01S0025083.1:210647-234605 GCA_010110895.2 Picea sitchensis
ATGCAAACTAATCATTAAGATGTACTTTTGTCGTTTGTATGCGATAATCAATTCAATGCAAAATTTCTCCTGCCAACTACCCTTTCAGATCAAGGAAATTCAGACAAGAAAACACAGATTTCGCACAAACAACACACCCTTTTGCAATCAAACAAGAGAAAGAAAACCAAAAACACAAAAGGAAGGAGAAAGAGATTGGATCATATGACCTCAAAGAACCAAATGAGAAGAGTTACAGACTTCAGATGTCCTTCACTAGAGTTCCCGCTTAGTCGGATAGGAGAGAAGAAAGCAAGGGATTGATTTCAAGCTCTCAACAGAAAAAACTCAAAAAGAATGAAGAAGGGCATAAAATATGAACAATAAGGTGTTTACTTCTCAGGAGGAAGCATGTCAAAGGTCAAAGGAAGAATCATTCAATCACAAAACAACCCAGCAAGTCAAAAAATAGGGTTTTTACCTCCAAAAATTGCAATTTTTGAAGGGATTTTGGGAAAAAGGGGTTGGCGCTCTGGTATAAGGGTCACCAGAGCGTTATAAATCTCTATACAGTAGCTTAAGGAAACACTGGCACTCTGCTAACAAGGCAGGGGAGTGCTGGTGCCCAAAAACTCACAAAAAGTCCAAAAAAAACAAAAAATTTGATCAAATTTCGACAAACAAGATGAGTGTGATGGAGTGAAGAGTCAATCAGAAAATGAAATCAGATAAATGGGGTGAAAAAGGTATGAAAACAATCAGGTAAGACAAGGCCTATGAGGAAAGAAAACACCAAAAGTTTTGATTCGATCCCCAGTGGAGTCACCAGTTTCTGTTGTAGGAAAATCTCCCTACGGACAGGTAGATTGCCTCAAAGAGCTAGACCTTAACTCTAAGACATAAAGTGCTTAACGTGGACACTAAATTCCTTTCATATCTACACAAACTAATACATGAGGAGGAAGGAGAACAAAAGTACCTTTTTATCGACGTTTGTCCTTGCATGCTCCGAGTCGAGCTCCAAACTTTTGCTCCTCGATGAGTCCTGTAGACAAACAAAGTAGGACCACTTCCTACTCTATTGAAATTAGCTTGAAAACAGATCTATCTATCAACGATAAGTTCATGTAAGATCCGACACAAACTAGAAAGAAACAGGCCAAGCAAATTATATTAATGAGGACAAAACATTGCTTACAACCAAGGATTGATTGTAGCAGCTCTGCCAAGTCCTCCTTGTCTACCCCTTGCTCAAAAGATCCATGATCTGAATGATGACAGCTTCACTGATTTCTCCCTATGAGATCATAGGTCTCTTGCTTCCAAAATATCTCTATTCCAGCACCACTTATGAGATCATAAGTTTGGTGTGATTCTCCTTTTTCCAATCCTCCTTCACCATTAGAAAGCTTGTTTATATAGCCTTGGAGAGGCATTAACCACTTGAGATATCCTTGGGGAAGTTGAGGATTTGCCTCCTTCAGTTGAGGACCTACCCTAAGACCATGGCTGGACTAGGGATTCGAATCCAACTGCCTTCCAAGAATGAAAATATGCTTCCCTCATTCATCTCAACAGCTTAACAACTGCCCAGAATAGGTAGTGCTCCCTCAAAAGGGCCATCAGAGCATTGTAGCGCTCCCTAGTAGGCTTTAGGGGGGCACCAGTGCTCTCAAAATATATAGCGCTCCCTCAAAAGGGCTAGGGGAGCTTTATAACGCTCCCTGACAGTGTAAGGGGGAGTGTCGGCGCTCCCATAAGAGGTATAGGGGAGCGCTCCTCTCCAAAAACTCATTTTTTGAGGTGCTTTCAGATGGAAAAAGGTTTGCAAGCTTGTTGACTCATTTCTCCTCTTCCAAATCAAATGTTTGAGGTGTTTCAAGTGTCCTTCTCATGTCATTATAGGCACGACATAGGCATCATGGCAGCATGCTTTGTTTGATGTTTGCGACACTTGTGAGAAACATGTGACACTTGCGACCTTGTGAGCAAAATGCGACACTTGCGACCTTTGTAATGATGACACTTGCGACACTATCAAAGTGAGTAATTTCTATGTGTAACAATGGGTCTCGGGGCCCTCAATATGATTTGTAATCGAGAGGTTCATGGCCCACTCAATTTCCCAACATACATTTATTTGTGGAAATTTATTTCTAGTCTCTATCTTAGTTCCATCTCTGAGTTTTTCATGGATTTATCTGTCTTCTACAAGCTACCAAGCCTCTATTCAATTTCTTGTACAAAAAACTTTCTTCTTCCTCTTCTTAGACCAGTCTTACAACCATTTTGTAATTAGGTGACAACAAATGGTAATGGGGGACCTTGCTTTGTTCTTGGAGCACCCTCTCAAGCAACCAATCAATGCTTCCCCAAAAATACCTTCTTTAGGGCATAAAACAAAGACTAAATCTTCATAACAAAATCTTGGCACAAATTTTAAAAATTATATGTTTCTTTAGCATACCTCACACGACAAAGGCTCGTATGTTTTCCTTTCTTGAGACAAAATTTTCTATGGGTTAATTGTCTCTTTTCTCTTATTCTTGTGCCATTCCATAATCCTATTGGATTGGATTCTTTCTCAACACATGAGCTGACATCCAAACTGTTGGACACACCTACGACACTTAGAGGGGGGGTGAATGAGTGTGGGGCTCTTTTTCCCAAAAATTCCCTCACACAAAACTCATTAGTTAGCATTCAACATTTACTCATTACTTATTGCTATCATTTATAACCAGTTAGATGTGAAAATATATCAGCAACACATATCAACAACATATCATCAACAAATCATCTCCATAAGGAACACAAAGAACACAAGATGTATGTACAATTTTATTTTTATTACGGACTACAATCCTTGGGGTTTTTCAGCAATAACTGAATATAGTACAATTCTACAAGAGCACCAACTCTATATGCAAGACTCATCTTACATCCTCATCACCAAATGAGATGAGTCAACAATCCTCCACATATATCAATCTGCCACAGGAACACGACCTGTTAGTAGTGCAGCCCGCATGTGTACGTGCCTTGGCTCACTACAGTCTGCATATGTACGCGACCAATATATACTACAGCCTACATATACCTTCTGAGCTATTAGGGTTTATTCCTTTCATCACAAAATCAGATCCTTTGCAACTTTCAATCACATTCTCTTCTGTCTCTCAGTGTCCAATTTGACCCACATCCAGTCACGACACATCTAATCTCTCCAATATCCTACTCATGCTTCTCAACCATATAATATGAATGCTACTCAAACATGTGCAAACAACCAATATATTATAGCCATCATATCAATAATGAATCATAAGAGTGTTGCTCACTCCATCAACCAACTCAAATCAAATCATAACAACCATACCAAGAATTCCTTAAACATTCACCAAACAATAAGAAAGCGTATCCATCAAGACAACCATGTAACCATACCTTTTGAACCAATGGATAGATCTGATGTGTCTGAGCACTGTAGACCATCTTGGGAGCTTAATCTCAGAATCTAGAATCTTTGCATCTTCATATTCTCAACTTTCCATGGCTTTACCAACATGTACTCACCCTAATACACTACCATCCCACGTACGTATGCACCCTAATACACTGCCAGCCCGCATATTGTATGCACCCTATACACAGACAGCCCGCGTACGCCTAAAAAATTAGGGTTTCTGAACTTCTGAAATGTTCACCATCATGATATCAAACTTGACAAAACCTTGATGCATCCTTGAGATCCTCCATACTCTCTCTCTCAGAATAGATCTTCAATACATGCTCAAGAGATGCACAAGAGCTACACTTAAGATGCTCACAAAAGATACACAAGAGATGCTAAAAAAAATGTGCTTTTTACAAGAGACCATTTCCTCTTATTTATACTCTTCATCTTCTAGGTCACTTAACCCACTTCTAGGTCACTTAACCTAATTTCCTCATTTTAGGTTTAACCACTTTCCATAAATAGAAAGTTCTCCATTACTTTAACATTTAAATATTCCTTCTTGATTTTGTCACCTCACTTTATCATTTAAATAATCTTTCTTGATTTTGTCACTTCTCTTTATTATTTAAATAATCCACCTTGACTTTATCACTTTACTTTATCATTTAAATAATAATTTCTTCTTTGAAAGATCTTTGACTTCTTTGACATTTTGGGGCTTCAAGCCAACATATGAGGGTATTCCAACTTCGTAAGGCCATAACTCTCAAACCATGAGGAGTTATGTGACGTTCTAGATACCACCAGAAATGACATGACAAGCACTATCCATCTAGGATAGTTTCACCAGCATCTTCACTGATATTCATCTCATTATTCCACATATAAGAATGGGTTCACCATCCACACTTCAAGGATAACTCATCCATAAAGCATCTTCTCGTGAGGGATTTCACCATAAGGGGACCAATTTGAAGTCCATCCATTTGTGCACCTTATCAACCATGATAAGACCATTGCATCGATCCAACTATGCATCATGTATCAATGAAAACTCATTGATCCATCTTCATCATATCAATGATAACTCATTGATCCATCTTCATATATGCATTCTCACCAAGGAAAATACATATTACATTTGACATCAATCATCAATCAATCAATCCTTTGGCATCAATCAATCACTTGACATCAATCAATCAAACCATTGGCATCAATGAAAACCTGATCCAACAATCTCCCCCTTTGGCATTGATGGAAATACCAACATTGATGTCAACACCAATTATTGATGTTAACATGTAGACAAGGCATACTCTACATCAATAGTCATCAATGATATCAATATGTATATCTCTTCGCATTACTAAACATCAATCACATCAATGTGACTATCTCTCCCCCTTTGACATCAATGGAAAAGGGCCATTCTCCCCTTGGGGTTGCTCCCCCTGCTTGAACTCTCCTTGGGACTGTTCCCCCTGTCTGAATGCATTTGATCTTCCTCTGAATAATATCTCCCCTTTTGAACAAGGGATATCACTCTGATGTACTATTGAAGATACATCGCTCATACTCCCCCTGTGACCATTGCTCCCCTTGGAACTATGCCTCTGTTCTCTTTCTTCAAGTATAGGGCTCTTTCCTAGTATGCATCTGAAAAATGTCTCCTCCTAGAAACATGGGAAGAAGAATGACTCCCCCTATGGGTATGACTCCCCCTATATTCTTTGTAAGATGAAAAATATTCTACCATATGATGATCCTTGGACCTGTTCATGAATCACATGCATTCCATACCAAACATCATGAAGCAAAATATATGTCAGCAATGAAATAGAGAATCATGAGAAAAATATCAACCAAGTACATCCTATAACAAAATGTGTGCTCATCATGCACAACACCCACATACATCAACATGTACATCAACATCATACAATGTGCCAAAAGATGTCATCCATGGAATGTATCCACCATATGCCTCTATCAACATGCCAACATGTGCATCCCCCAATATGCCAACCATGTGCATCTACCAATATGCTGACCATGTGCATCCACCACTATGCCAACCGTGTGCATCTATAAAACAATGTGCATCTACCAATATGCCAAACAAGTGTCATATCACTAATGATATGTCTCCATAATGAGCGAAGTTCCATAACCATGAATCTTAAAAAAATACGAATTGTTGTGCTAATCAAGTAATAACAATGGTGTACTATCATCAAGCATATGCCATCTATGAGTGTACCAAAAATGTACATCAACATGTATCACCACCTATACCAATCAAGTACATCAACCATGCACCAATACCACAACATGATGAATCCTCATACATGTATACCAAATCCTCCATAAAATATGTGCCAATCAAACTGCTAGTAGGTGCCTCTACCAATGTACTAGAAATGTGTCAATCATGCATCAACTATAGATCATCAAAAATGATCACCTCATCAACTCACCAACTACATGTCCCAATATGTAGCCTATCCATATGCCAAATTCATGCATCGAGTTTTCCAACAAGTAATATTCCAACAATATATCATAAGATATATCAATGAAACTCAAAATATGTACCAGCCATGTACACCAATAGATCAATGTCATTCCTCCATTCACTACAACAAATACTAAGCATCAACAATACATGTACTAGTAGTGTGCTTCAATAGATCAATGACATCTCTAGCTAGAATCATCAAGATATATCACATAACCAAGGTGTCATAACTTCACTGTCATAACCAACATTGTTCTTCAACAGAAAATGCCTCAATCAATACTCATGGGTTAGTGCCATGCACCCAATATTTATTTTACATCATCACCTTACATAATCCAACATAGAATTATGAAAACCTACAATAAACAGTGTTAGAACTTGCAACAAATAATGCTAGACCCTGCAACAGAGTGTTATACCATCACATCAAGCTGCAACCCATGTGCATTGCCTTTTTCTCAAGGCTTTACAACATATACGCGGCCTGTTGCACAGACAACTTGTGTATGTACGTGACTTATTCAAGGTCAGCCTGCATATGTACGCGACTGTTACCACTATCACCAGCACATGCTTCAGTAGATGATTTATTTGAGATTTCTTTAAGGCTTCCATTCTTCTTTGGCTTCTCAGTCTTCTTCACCCACTTCTGAAGGTGTCCCTGCTTCTCATAACTTGAGCTCTGAGCATCCATATTTTCAATGATGTCTCCTTTCCTTCATTCCTTCTTATAGCCATGCTATGTGAGGTCCTCATCATGGAATTTCTTCTTATGTTCCAGCAATCCTGGGATTTGTGGCCAAATCCACTACAACTGTAGCATCTCATGTTGTGACAATGAACAACAATGTGTACTACTTGATCACATCTACAACAACTCATGGTGTTATAAAATCTTCCATTATATCTCCTTTCATAAGATCTACATTCAAAAGATTTGTGACCATATCCATTACATGAATAAAAATTCCCATGAAAATTACTTTCATACCTTTGCTTTGGTGTCCCAAAGATAGTTTCTTGATGTTGGCACAGGGGCAGACCCAAGGTTCACTCCAAGAGCACACCAACAAATCCCTAGCTACTAGCCCTTTTGGCAGCACTTGCGAAGCAGATGCAGTCTCACCTGAAGCAGCTATGAGGGGGTTGCAGGACAGCGATGTCTACAACCAGGGGAATATAAAGAGGATCTTGTATAACAACAATCACAACATTCATATATCTCTTATTAGCTAGATCTACTCTGCATATCTATAAACCATATCTAACACAACAATGCAAATAACAACATAACAATGACATAGATCCAGGTATCAATCACACACACAAAACAAAATATATGTGGTTCAGCCTCTCTCTAGGGATACATCCACAGAACTGTGCTTATGATTTATAAAGGTAAAGCATATAGTTCTTGTCTGCACTCTTAGCTAGCAGATATTATTTCTTCTCTCTCTTCCTCTCCCCTTTCTTGCGCACCCAGCTGCAGGACTTGATATTCGCACATAGTTGAAGATCTTACAATACTATAAGGCTCTCTCTCGCATCACTTCTCTCTCTCTATAATAGAACTAGATCAACAAAATATCACACCAATACTCAATGAACAACCTAACCCATGTCCTCTTAACCTTTATTTATACATGAAAATATCTCACTGATAGCCTTAGGCTGAAACCTAGGTGCCAAAACCCTAGGTGTCTAAAACCCTAGGTCAACTTGACCCACTTTTTCTGGGCTTTGCCAGACTGTCTTTCCTTCTTCGTCGCGTGGTGCTCCAAAGCATCCAATGATGGATTTCTATGGTTGTTGAGTTGTCCACTATCCTTCTTCCTTCCTGATTTGTCATCCCTAATCTCCTCGTCCAATGACTTGCTTTTTCGCACTTCGCTCTGGATTTTCTTCTCTTTAGCTTACTTTGCCCAATGACAGTCCCCGTGTCTCTCGTGAAGCTTTCTTTTTACCTTTCCTTCCTTGTTCTTCGCTTACTTCCATAACTAAGGGCCAAAAGGCCCCCAACACTCACCTGTGACTCATCCTGAGGCACTTCAGATCTGATCCTTCCGTTTCACTTCGGCTTTGGACTGCGAAGTGCAGCCTTTGCTTCCTGCTTTATGCCTCCTTCCCATCCTTGTGTAGACTATCTTTTTTGTGTCTGGTACCCAGTTTCAAATGCACCTGGTACCTGAACCATTTTCCCTTTGCTTTTATTGAGAGTGGCAAGGCAGCTGGTTGTCATAATACAACTTCAGCCGACTCCCATTCACCAAGCCTTCCTTCTAGTCTCCCTTCAATGTCTTCAACTGCGCATATCCTCCTTCGGTGATGTAAGAAATCTCATACAGTCCAAGCCAATGCGTTCTGAACTTCCCAGGTTGTTTGATAAACTTACTCTCATACACCAGTACTAAATCACCTTGCTTGAATATCTTCTTCTTGATGTGACTGTCATGGTAGGCCTTTTCTCGTTCCTTCTGAACTTGCTGATGGAATTCTGCAATGAATCTGTCTCCTTCTAGTTCAACCAACTGTGCCATCCTTTCATGAACAGTGCCAGTGTCATCCATGTCTGTAAATGCAACAATTCTTAAGCTTGGTACCAAGTACTCCATCGGGACAACAGTTTCCAGACCATAAACCAACTTGAAGGGGGTCTTCATTGTTAGTTTCTTGCAAGTGGTTCTATAAGCCCATAGTACTACTGGTACTCTTAAATCCCAGTCATCCATGTTCATGCTGCAAATCTTTGTTAATGTTGTCTCCAAGATCTTGTTGAATTCTTCAACCGTTCCGTTTTCTTTTGGATGGTAAGGTGTACTCTTCTGATGGTGGACTGCAAATTCTTCAGTCAGGGATTCAACTGCCTTATTGATGAAGTGTGTGCCCTGATCACTCATAAGGATCTTGAGGCATACAAACCTGGTTATTATGTCATCAAATATAAAATGTGCAGCTGTAGTTGCACTACAGTCCTTGACTTCTCTGGCTTCGGTCCATTTGGTTAAGTATTCTATGGTAGTAATAATGTACCTTGCTCCTGTGTGTTTTCTAGGTGGGTTTATAGGCCCCACGAAGTCAATGGCCCACTTTTCAAATGCTTATAGGGTCAACTGTGCTGCTAATGGAATTTCATCTCTTCTGGATGGTTGTCCAACTTGCTGGCATACATCACATTCTCTGGCATCCTCTTTAGCATCTATGTGTAATGTAGGACACCAAAGGCCAGCTCGCAGAACCTTCTGCGCAGTTTCTTTCCCTGCGTAATGTCCTCCTGTGATGCCTTCATGAGCTTCTGTGAGGATCTGCGGGCGCTCTGCCTCCATCACACATCTTCTTAGTATCTCATCAGGTCCCATTTTGTACAGATGTCCAACTATAAGTGAAAAGTCTACGGCTCGCACCACTAGCTATTTCTTCTGAGGAATTGTGTACTCTCTTGGAGCCATTCCTATTGACATGAACTGGACTATGTCTGTGAAGTCGTCATCAATCTTCCTAATGGCGAGCAATTGTGCATCCGATAATGTATCCTCTAAGCTGGTGGGTTCTTCTCCATGTTCCAACCTTGACAAGTGGTCAGGGCCCTTGTTCATTCTTCCTGGTTTAACTATGATTTCAAAGTCATATTCTTGAAACAACAGAAGCCATATGTAGATTCTCCCCCCTAACACTGGCTTGTTGACTAGGTACTTCAGCGTGGAGTGATCTGTGAACATTTTAAAGTGTCCTCCCAACAAGTAGTGGCGGAATTTTTGCAGCGCATACACCATGGCTAACCCTTCTCTCTCTGTAGTGGTGTAGTTAATCTTAGCTGTAGATAGCTTCCTGCTAGTGAAAGCTAACGGGTGGTCAATTTCCCCTTCTCTGGGTTGTGCCAGTACTGCTCCCAGGGCAATAGAAGACGCATCGACATGCACATGAAACTCCTTGTTCCCTTATGGGAAAACCAGAATGGGTGCAGTCACCATCTTCTGTTTCAGTGTGTCGAAGCTCTGCTGACATTCATCTATCCAACCAAACTAATATTCCTTCTTCAATAGCTTCTCCATCAGTGTTGTGATTTTGGCATAGCCTTTAATAAATTTCCTGCAATAGCCAGTATGTCCTAGTGCAGTGCACAGTTTTTTGACTCAAGTAGGTGGTGGCAAATCAACTATAATTGCAATCTTTGATGGATCAACCAACAATCCTTGCTTGCATACAATATGGCCTAATAGTACTCCAAATGGTGAGAAGAAGATACATTTCTTCATATTTAAATCGATTTGACACTGCTTGCATTTATCCAACATTAGTCTTAGACATTCAATATGGCTTTTCAACAAACTAAACACAGTCTAGTCATCAAAATATGCTTCTAAAACTTTATGTAGAAATTATTTGAACACTTCGACCACCATCCTGGAAAAGATGGCTAGGATGTTCTTCAGTCTGAATGGCATTACTATATATTGGTAAGATCCCCATTTGGTGGAAAACATGGTCTTATGATTTTCCTCCTTGGCAATGTGGATCTGATGGTATCCTGAAAACCCATCTGTAAAAGAATATACTTCTTGGCCTCCCAAATTATGAAACGCTTTGTCTGTGAATGGTGTAGGGAAAGGATCATGCAAAGAAGCATCATTCAACTTCCTGAGATCTACACATATACTGATATCACCTGTCTTCTTGTCTTGCACCACCATAGGGCTGATCCACTCCGACTCTTCGATAGGCTCAATAATCCCCGCTTCTAACATTCTGTCGAGCTCAATCTTCACTTTTTCCTTATATTTCAGGCTCAATCTGTAGGGTCTTTGTTTGACTGGCTTCACATTTGGTTTCAAAGGTATTCTCATATCTCCCATGGGTCCTTTGATTCACTTCATATCAGTGAAATTGGTCAGGAACAAGTCATGATTTTCATGCAATAACTCTGTAATCTTGTCAATGGTAGAAACATCCCAATAATCTCTGACATTGGGAAGATTCAATGTCTCCTCTGTCCCAATATTGATTTTCTTTATTTTGATCGACTGTCCTATAAATGGCAGCTCAACCTATGGTCCTTCCACATTTCTGTGGCCTTCTGTCTCAGTGATGTTTACCTTCCTCGGATCATCGTCTTTGTCGACATTAATGTTATAACATCCTTGCAATTTCTGGAATGGCGCGGTCCATTCATCCTCTTCTTGCTCCAAAGGGAGGTGAAATGCCTCCTTAAATAATTTCTTCCTCACAATCTGTAGTGCCTGATCTACTGAAGGAAATTCACTTTCAAACAAAAAGGTGGTTACAAAATTCTGGATCATACCTTCCCAATCTGAAGTGATGAGGCGCAACTCCGCTTGAAGGTACCAGTTTATAGGGATCATGTCCAACGTGTTAATGAATCTGTGCACCCATTGTTCTCGAGGAATGTCACTCCATGCCTCTTCATAGCTTGGTACATGGTCCTTTGGGCAACTGTGACCCGTGTACCTCACTTCACAGTTTCCTACTTGTGCTGAGAACCGCGTTGTCATCAAAGTTCAATATTGTGTCTAGTTTGTTATGTTCCCTTTGTGTGTTCCCCACCATCTTGATGGTGTGGATTTCATGGCCTCATCCATTGCCAACAACCTCTTTTGAGTTGGTACACTTGTCTCAAACTCTGATAAGAAGTTTTCTAAGGGGTTCAACCCATCAAATGTGGGTAAGTTACTCGCTGTTGTGTCGATCCAGCGAACTTCTCTGGTTAGTCTAGCACATCTTCTTGTAGATACTTCATACATATGGTTCTTCTAGTTTTCCAGTGCTTCTTCTGAGTCTGATGAACATGTGTTGTCACTTCACTAGCTTAGATTTCCATCGGCAGCGGGGTTGATATAATCCTATTGTCTGGCTATTAATTTGTAGATATTTTCCAGTTCATATGCATGGTCTTCTTCTCTGATAGGTTCTGTATATCACGGACCCTCATCTATATCTAAGGGTGAAATGACCCTAAGGCCATCTCTCTCAAATGTCATGCATCTTTTCTTTAGATCAACAATAGTAGAATTGTTGAAGGCCCAATCAATTCCTAGTAATGTAGGGTAAGGGCAGCTATCATCAACAATTTCAATTACCTCAAAATATGTAAAGGTTCTTACTTCGTCGATGTCCACTAGGACATGCTCTAATCGTCCAAATGGTCTGACAGCTTGCTGATTGGCCATGCGAAGCCTGATAGGGTAATAGATCAACTTTGGTTTTCCCATTAGTGCCCACGTTTGCTTCGTCGTGACATTGACCTCCAACCCTAAGTCGAGGACCACATAGTCTATCTCATACTCTCCTATATAAGCATTCAAGTGTAATTCTTTGTTTGTCCTTCTCTTCTTGCCAATTTGGTGTACTTCCCTATTCAGTAAGGGGTCTATCCTTCCTAGCTCATACTGTTTAACCAGATTCTTCAGTTCTTGTATAGCTTTCCCATCTTTAAGTAGTTCTATAAACATATATAAGAAACTAACAAGTTTACTTACCTCTTTTCCCCCTCTGGGTGAAGAAGACTGATCAAATGCGTGAGGCATTCCATATTCTCTTATTTCTAGTTGTGTTTTTGAAGAATACCCTTTATTTTCTTTGAATTCTTGCCTCGCCTCTTCAAATATTTGCTTTTCTTTCTTTGCATAAAAAATCTAGGTCTTTTCTGCAGCTTTTTTGACTCCTGAGTCTTATGCAATATTCTCTTTGGTCACTCTATCCTGTCTCATAGCAACACCTCCTCTTGTAATAATAATGTCTCTAGGATCAGCTTCACAAGTTTTGGCTTTGATTAATTGTATTTGTGGGTTCTGCTGAGGTCCTCATCTTTCTTGAAGATTAGCCAACAACATAGGGAAGTCCTCGATGACATGCTCAAAGGAATTGCAATAACGATAGGTTGTGCAAGGGTTATGGAAGTCCCTCACTAAATGTTCTAGCTATGCATAGCTGTAATAGATTATTTTCCATTGTCCTCGACCCATACCTCCTCCTCGTCCTTGTCCTATGTATCCACCGCGAGGATTGAAGTTTCCTCTCCCTAGAGAGTTGTACTGTAGGGTGTTTCCTTCTTGCTGTACTTCACCTTGAATCTTGTATATGTCCCTTGACCTATCATGCATGAGATCGTAAGCTCTACAATATCGATCATCATGACCCACTGATTTATAGAATGTGAAATACAAGTTTGTGGGATTCTAAACATACTTCTGCATGTAATAACACTCACCTGGGCGATGCCTATTTCTGCATACATCGCACCAGGGTAGGTTAACTTGCTTTAAGGGACTTAGCGCTCTTGAGGTCAAATACTCATGAAATAAGGGACAATGTTCCTTATCATGACCTTTAGATCTGCATCTCACACACCATATATCTTTTCTTTTGTCCTTCCCCTTGTTCTTCTTCATATCCTCGACTTGTAGAGAAAAACTAGTCAGTTGGCTCAAGATTTGGCTCATGCTTGAGCTAGATTCTCCCATAGGTGCTGATTCAAGATTCATGGCGATATCCAAAGAGTATTCCTATGATGCAATTTTATAATACATCAGAGGGACTCTAATGTGTGGTAACAACGCCACGATGAACCATTATTTGTTCTTTTCATTGGGGATCTAAAAATTTAATCGGCCTGTTAGGGTCTTGAATCTCTGATCGAACTCCGAAACAGGTTCTTCTACCTTTTGTTTGATCTCTTTTAGCTGTGTAATACATTATGACTCCAACTTAGGTTTTTTAAACTCTGTAATCAATGCATTCTTGATCTTTTTCAATGGCTTAGGCTACGCCAATCCTTAGACAAGTTTCATGTACCAGCTCAGCGCGTGGCCCCTTAGCATAATGCTGAACTGTGGTCTCTTGATGGCTTCGTAGGTGATACTTTTAATATTCCACACGGCCTCACATAGGAACCAGTGTTGATAAATATCCTTAGATCCATCTCCCCTGAAGATGGGGAACCTCATCTCATCTTCCATAGAGTTCCCTAGGCTTCTTGTCTAAGTATAGGCTGAATTTCTAGTAACAGTATTCTGGTGGTTCTGGCAATTCTGGCTGCTTGGTGCTATTGAAACAACATGAGGGTTAGTGTTACTTAATTCAGTAATATACACAGTTCCTGAGGTTTCTGGCTCACTTTGGTGACGTTATTCATCTTCCTCTTCCTCTTCCTCTGCTCTGGAGGGTTCTGAATTTTTGTCATGTGTCAGATCTGCCTCTTCTCCACTGTAGAACCCCTCGTCTCCGTAGTTTTTCTTGAACAGGTTCTCAAGGTGAATCCCTTGAAATAATTTCCCACTGTGCTTATGTCCATCTTTTGTGTCATTGTTGCTATCTGAATTATTGAACATTATCCTTTTCAGATCCACCCAATCTACTATATTTTCAAGACGTTCTTTTCATGCAATAACATCTTGATTCTTAGCTTCAGAAATTGTAAAAATATTCCTCTGGGTCCTTTGAAGAAGTATCTCTCGGCCTGGCTATATGATTCTCTTATGTCAACATCAAATTCATTGATATACCCTCTGATGGTACTATCAAACAAGTGATCTACAACTCTAGATATAGCGTTTTCAACTCTCTTGACCTTCTAGATTAGTGCTAGTGTCCAAACCATAGGAGGTCTAGATCTGATCTCAATCTGGGTATCGGATAACCTATCCAACCACTCGTATAACTCTTGATGGATTCCTCCAAAGAAGATCTCGTGAATATCGGTGAAGATGTGTCTCTACAGCCAATATTCAGTACTCAGTTTAGGGTTCTTGTTCTGGGCTTCAACGAAGTCCCTCTCTTGATCCTCTATCCACTTTTGAATCTCTGTCTTCGATGGGAACCACCTTGACATTCTCTTACACAGATTCTTGTCCCAGCAATGGAACCATTTGTTGGCACAGGGGCAGACCCAGGGTTCACTCCAAGAGAACACCAACAAAGCCCTAGCTACTGGCCCTTTTAGCAGCACTTGCAAAGCATATGTAGTCCCACCTGAAGCAACTACGAGGGGGTTGCAGGACAGATATGTCTACAACTAGGGGAATATTAAGAGGATCTTGTATAACAACAATCACAACATTCATATATCTCTTATTAGCTAGATCTACTCTGCACAGCTATAAACCAGATCTAACACAACAATGCAAATAACAACATAACAATGACATAGATCCAGGTATCAATCACACACACAACACAAAATATAAGTGGTTCATCCTCCCTATAGGGCTACGTCCACAGAACTGTGCTTATGATTTATTAAGGTAAAGCATACCGTTCTTGTCTATGCTCTTAGATAGAAGATCTTCTTTCTTCTCTCTCTTCCTCTCCCCTTTCCTGTGCACCCAACTGCAGGACTTGATCTTCGCACACAGCTGAAGATCTTACAATACCAGAAGGCTCTCTCTCTCAACACTTCTCTCTCTCTACAATAGAACTAGTTCAACATAATATCACACCAATACTCAATGACCAACCTTACCCAGGTCCTCTTGACCTTTATTTATACATGACAATACCTCACCGATAGCCTTAGGCTGACACCTAGGTGCCAAAACCCTAAATACCAAAACCCTAGGTGTCTAAAACCCTAGGTCAACTTGACCCGCGTTTTTTGGGCTTCGCCAGCTTGTCTTTCCTTCTTCGTCACGTAGTGCTCCAAAGCATCCAATGATGGCTTTCTCTGCTTGCTGAGTTGTCCACGGTCCTTCTTCCTTTCTGATCTTTCATCCCTGATCTCCTCGTCCAATCGCTTGCTTTTCCACACTTCGCTCCGGATTTTCTGCTCTTTTGCTTACTTCGCCTAGTGACAGTCATTGTGTCTCCCGTGAAGCTTGCGTTTTACCTTTCCTTCCTTGTTCTTTATTTCCTTCCATAACCAAGGGACGACACTTGATGTCTTCCTTTCTTTGTTCTTTTGAAATTTTCTTTTCCTTGTGTAGATGGTTGATTTGCAACATTTTCTTCATCCTTTGAGGGACTTACCTCATGCTTCTTTGAGGTTCTTGCTTCAGCATGTGTAGCTTATTTCTTGTATCCAAGACCTAATTTATCATTTGGTGATATTTGAATTTCCAAGATCTCACTAAAGATTTGTGAGCTATTCAAGAATTTATTTGACTTGTCTACTTTCTTTCTAAGATCAACAACTTCATCTTCTAACTTATGACATGACTCTTCCTTTTCATTTATTTTCTTCTTCAATAGTTCCTCTACCCTTTTGGCTTCTTCAATTTGGATCTTGAGATGGAAAATGGTTTCAATACTTTTTCTAATCTCATCATCTACCTTCTTATCATCCTTTTCATTCCTTAGTCTTGTGATCTCTTCTTCCTTTTCTTCTAATTGAGTCTTATTACTCTTTTCTTGCTCCTTGAGCATTTCCCTTAACTTCAAGATGTGCCTTTGATTCTTCTTAAGAAACCTTTTAGTGTTATCTGAAAGATAGCTATAGTCTATATAATAATGGTCATTGCTATATTCATATAAACTATATTCAACCTTCTTTTGAAGTTCTAATAGATCTTCTTATATTCTTTTCATGGGATAACTACCATCAAACTCTACACAAACTATCTCTATATTTTCTTCTTCACTTGTAGAGAAAAATTCAACATCATCATCTTTTGAAATATTGCAATCAAGTGTTTTTGAGGATTCTTTACCTTCATTTGAAATGTCTTCGATATCTTCCTTTATGCCAACATCATCACATGATTATTTGCCTTTATTTGCAATGTCTTCAAGATCTTCCTTTGTGCTATCATCACTTGATTCTTTATCTTCACTTGAAATGTTTTCAAGATCACATTTATAAATAATGCATTCAAGAGTTTTTGGAGATTCTTTACCTTTAATGATCTTGATGGAGTGGTCTTCAATATCTTCCTTCTTTCTTTGATATGTCTCCTCTAGATTTAGCCATAGATACTTGGTGGAAGTGCATTGTCCCATGCTCTCTTTGATAGGGCTTGAGAGTCAACTAAGAATGGTCTTGAGAGCCAATGCATCATTCTTCTTTCCTTCTCTTTGAGATGCAAACTTTGACTTGTTCTTTAATGAAACTGGCCCACCAATGGCTGCCTTCCAAATACCTACTCCCATTTCATTCAAATGTACTCTCATCTCACAATAGAGTAGAACTTAGATGAACATACATGATCAGCTAAACGACAAGAGCTTTGTAACATAGGTTTAGGGTGTTTGCCACACTGTGACAACTTTCTCCCCATTGGGGCTCATGCCTCTAAAGGAGGGAGGGCCGAAAGGCACCTCTTACAGTCAAAAAATGATGAATTGAAGCCTGGGAGAGGGGTCAAAGATACCCACCTTTGAGCCTCTCCTATATCTATGCTCAAAGTTATTGACCGAAGGAACCTTCAAAGATAAAGAGATGAACATCGACTCAGGTAAAAGTGCCAACACCCACAACAGCGTCAACGCCATGGCTACTAGGCAAGTGCATCCCACAAGCATCACAGGCCCCAAAATACATCATCAACTCACCACACATTGAGGAACAAAAGAAATATATGGGAGACTATGCCTTAGTAGGCAAATGTTTAGGGCTCTGGCCCTCAGAACGGGACCTGATCAAATGGATACAGCACTAGTGGAAGCCCAAGGGACATTATGAACTACAACTGGGCTCCAAGGGCTTCTTCACTATCATCCTGTATAACCTAGAGGACCGAAACCGCATTTTTGATGGAGGGTCGTATTTTTTCAACTCAGCGGGACTCTTCTTAAGGTTCTTGACAGAAAAATTTATCCCTGAAATGGAAGACTTTGTACATGCACCAGTATGGATCAGACTATACTCCCTACCCCTGGAATCCTGGCTGGAGGAGGTTCTTGCAGGTATAGGTAACACTATCAGTGTCTATGTCAAATCATCGAAGGCCACTAAGTAGAGACGATACACCTGATATGCGCATATCTGTGTATACCTGAATATAGCCAAGCCTCTCTCAGGATCCATAGCCCTAGAATACCATGATGAAGACTAGATGAAAACCATCGACTATGAACATATTTCGTTCAGATGTTGGAAATGTCACAAGCACAGACATCTCTTCAGAGAATGCCCCCTCAATTCCACACACAAAGAGGGGAACTCAGAGGTCTGCAAAGACAAGGATGGCTTCGCTCAGGCATCAGGAAAGCACAGACAAGGAGGAAGAAAACAGGAAACCCAAGCAAGCAAGGATCCATCCACCAACAATAAATATGCGATACTACAAGATCAACTGGAGAACCCCTCAGACCCCAAAAATCCTAAAGAGCCACAGATGAAGAACACACTCCAACAAACAGGAAAAGGGAAAGAAGGACCACTACAAGAGGCAGATCCAAGCAATTTGACAATAGATCCCACAACTAGAATGGAGGATCACTTGGAGGCAGAGGACGAGGATTTCGAGATGGATCTCGACAAGCAAGAACTAGAAGGAGTGGACCTGGAGCATCTAGAGCATGCTTATTGACACCAAAAACTGTACACCATACCTCTGGATAAACTATGAAAAGTGCACAAGGTCTTCCTTAAATCCTCAGTTGGATCCACAGCCAGATCCAATAAGGGTTTGGGAATACAAGGTAATCAACCAAAGGGTCAGATAAAACCACAGAAAGACGAAAAGAAAAGGGGAAGGAAGTCGACAAACAAGCTCATACAAGAGATAGGTCACTTCATCATGAACTCTGATCAGATCCACCTCATCTCGGACAAATTTCCTCCTCTCCCCTCCCCCTCCTCCTCATGAAGATCGTCTCCTGGAATATAAGAGGTCTTAACGGACGTAGTAAGAAAAAACTGCTACGAGATCCGATTCTTGCAGAAAAACTAGACATAATGCTGCTCCAGGAAACAAGATGTACTATTGAATACATAGATAGGCTTCTCCCCTACTGCTAGAAGTAAGTGGAAGCGGTATCAATAGAGGCCATAGGCATAACCGAAGGCCTAGCTATACTATGGAACCCTAGCACAACCATTATGGAAAACTTTATCACTACCAAATGGTCTATCACTGCCGCCTATAGGCTCATCGGTTCCAATAAACCTGGCCACCTCTCTAATGTCTATGGGTCGGCTAGTCCCAGGGACAAGCAAGTCTTCCTCAGTAACCTAGAGTACCTGTCTACCTTAACCGAGAACAACAGATGGATTTTAGGTGGTGACTTCAATCTTATTCTCAACCTGGATGAAAAAAAAGGGGGAACTCAGCACCTGGATCAGGAATCCAATGACTTCAATAGTCTCATTAACAACATCAACCTCATTGACCTAGAAACCCCCAATGGCATATTCACTTGGAAAAACATAAGAACTTGAACACATCAAATCACTTTCAGATTGGATCGATTCCTAATTTTAGATTCCCTCATGTTGGAAGGCACAACTCTTGAGGCAAGCATTCTGGATTTTTATGGGTTAGATCACTGGCCCATTCAGCTCTGGCTGGAGGTCTCGGCCACCCCAAGTCGAAAACCCTTTAGGTTCGAGCAATTCTAGCTCAACCACCTGGATTTTCACAAAAAGATCCATGAATGGTGGAGGGAGGCAGAGATACCTCATGGCTCCAAGATGTATTGATTCCAGTAGAGGCTTAATAACCTTAATTAACAACTCAGACTTTGGAACAGGAAAACTTTTGGCAATATCTTCGACTCCCAAAAGTAGTTGACAGATCAAATGAGCATGGTACAAAGACAAATCCGGGAGCATAGACTTATGGAAGATCTTAAAACCCAGGAAGTAGATATAAACCAATAGCTGGAAGCTAGGAAGGCTCAAGAAGAGACTCTGTGGAAACAAAAATCTCGCATCCAATGGCTCAAGAAGGGTGACCGAAACAAAAAACATTTCACAGGTCCACCCTTCAATGACGACACACCAACCAAATCACGTAGTTAACCTCCACCAATGGCCAATTTATCCATTCTCATGAGGATCTGGAAAAGGAACTGGTCACTTATTACAAATACCTCCTCACGGAGCCCCTTCAGGACAGATCTCAAGCCATTTCCAAGGTTACACAACACATACCCGCCTTAATAACTGCGGAACAGAACTCAGCCCTACTCAGGCCCATTTCTATCAAGGAGGTTGATCAGGCGCTTCAATACACCCCCAAAGGCAAGGCTCCAGGACCAGATGGATTCACTAGAAACTTCTTCCATCATTGCTAGCAGATGATCAGGGAAGAGGTTTGGGAAATCATTGAAGACTCTAGATCTTCAGGACAAGTCCTCCCGGCTCTCAATGCAACTTTCCTCACCCTCATTCCCAAAGAGGGGAAGATCACTCACCTAAAGAAGTTCTGACCCATTTCTCTGTGCAATGTCATCTATAAACTCCTAACCAAAGTGATTGCCAGAAGACTCAAGCCCATCCTACCATTGATCATTTCTCTAGAGCAATCAGGTTATGTGGAAGCCAGGAAAATCCTGAATAGCGTCATCCTAGCCCATGAAGTTATTCACTCCTTGCATAAGACCTGTATGCCAGGTATGCTCCTTAAACTGAATCTTTCTAAAGCCTTTGACAAGTTAAGTTGGGATTACATGCACACAATGCTCCTTGCCTTTGGATTCGACCACTTCTGGGTAGAGTGGATTCTAAATCTTACCTCCTCTACTTTCTTTTTTATCCTAGTCAATGGGGTCCCATCTCATCCTTTCTCTCCCTCCAGAGGAATCATATAAGGATACCCTCTGTTCCCTTTCCTTTTCATTATCATGGCCAAGGGTCTCAGTTTATCCATTCATGCATCCATAGCAAGTAACTCATTGATGGGTCTACCACTGTATGGTATCTCTCCCCCTATCTATCACAACCAATTTGTTGATGATACCTTGATGATGGGCTCCCCTACAGTAAGAGAAGTAGACTCTTTCCTCATGATCCTTCAAAATTTCTCTGATGCCTCAGGACTGTACTTTAATAAAGACAAATCCCATATTTTCTTCTTCAATATGCCTGCTCCAATCCAACACCATATCTCTTAAATCCTAGGCTTCACCCGAAGCTCCCTTATGTCCAAATACCTTGGCATCCCCTTGCTGGACAACGCCCTCGGGAACACCTTGTGGGAGCATCTCCTTTTCTCCTTTTCCAAGAGGATTTCTTCCTAGAACTATAGAGCCCTCAATATTCCCAGTCACCTCATTATTCTTAAAGTCATGCTTCAATCCCTACCTATCTATACCGTTTCCATGCTTGCGGCCCCAAACTTTGTCCTTACAACCATTAGAAACTTGCAAAGGAACTTCCTTTGGAAAGGCATTAAAACAGGGAAAAAAATAGCACTGATTAGCTGGGACAAACTCTGTAAACCCAAATCTCAAGGGGGTCTTGGGCTAAGGGACCCCTCAATCATGAACAAAGTCCTTAGCGCCAAGGTCTGGTGGAGATGGCTAAAAAAACCTAATGATTTATGGGCCAAGCTATGGAGAATAAAATATGCACCCAACATGGTGGAGAGGAACTTGATCAGGTGGAATGAGGACAACCATGTATCCTTAATCTGGGCGGCAGCTAAGTAGAATCGACATCTTGTAACAAATCACTCTTTTTGGGAAATCCGAAATGGGAAAACAACCTTGTTCTGGAAATATTCGTGGCAGCAGTGGCCAATTTTGGACCACAAAGACTGGGCTGACAATATCAGCATTCCAGCTATACAAGTGGGCCTGACAAAAGTGGCAGACTACTAGCAAGACAAGACAACAGAGCCCACATGGAGATGCTGGAATTCACAGAAGGAGTATCTGAACTTAGAGGCACACGTGGACCTATGACCCTGGCATGATGAAATCAACAAAAGGAAAATCCCCATTCTTATAGAAGAGGATATTATACAATGGGGATACTCACAAAGGGGCACCTTCATCATAAAAGAGGCCTAGCAGAATTTGGGCCTTGAAACACTGGCCAAAAATTACTCTTTTCCTCTAGCTTGTTACTCATTCGATCATTCTCACTTGGGATAACCTCTCAAAAAGGGGTTTTGTCAGCCTGTCCACCTACATGCTTTGTGGAGAAGAAGCTGAAACCATGAACCATATCCTCAACACCTGACCCTACACCTCTCAAGTTTGGGATCAAGGCGCGTTGATCATGCACACCTCGGGCCGCAAACGGGACAACATCATCGACACCATCACAGATTGGAGATACCAAGCTTTTCAATCACCCCTTCTCAACCGTATCTAGAAACTTCTCCCAGGCTTCATACTCTAGCAAATTTGGAAGGAAAGAAATAGAAGAATCTTCACGAATGCTCAGCTCCCCTGGCATCAATGTTAGAAGCAATGCCACCTCGACATTCTAGAAACTATCAGATTACAGCACTAGCCTGCAATGGATCTAATGGGCCCGCCTTCAGAGAAATGTATTCTGCAACATTGGAAATTCACTCCAACTTATGACCTGTCCCCTCCCCCCACCACACATCCTCTTCAAAGCAACCCCTCGATTTGGACCCCCCCCTTGGATGGATTCATTAAACTCAACTTTGATGGAACCTCCAAGGATAACCCCAGAGTAGGAGGTTACAGAGTGGTCTTCTGAAATCCTCAAGGACACATCCTTCTCATTAAACCAGGTAGCCTAGGCCACACTACGAACAATGCAGCTGAGTTATGGGGGGTCACCAGAGGATTGTAATTAGCAATTGAGCACGACTTCACCAAGTTGATTGTAGAAGGGGATTCACTAGTCATTATCAATCTCTTCAGGAGAATCATGAAAGGAGCTTGTTAGCACTCTGTAATTTGCATAAGGCTGCTGAGGCAAACACAGAGGTAACCTCGAACCACTTCGAGTCTTGGATCTAGCCCTCCAAGACTCAGAGAGGGATCTCTCTATTAGATTTAACTTTGTTTGTAATAGGTATGATGTTAGGCTAGCTATAAAAGAAAGAAAAATATGGAGTTTTTGATTTTGAGATGGTTACTTTGGGAAAGCAGGGAGAGCCATTGGGCAAATGGGGTCAGTGATTAAAAGTGATTGACATATCAGATTTGGACAAGACTGTTACACAAGGCAAGGTAGCAGAAACATTGGATCGATTTAAGTTTAAATGGCGTGGATGAGAAGATAAATAGGCGAGGAAAAAGACAAGCAAATGAGCACTTAAGAATCCCTAAGCTAGCCTTTTAGAAGATAAACATCAAAATCACCACAAGCCGAGAGGCACAGTATTGGATAATAAATTCTGCCCCTATTACTTTCCTTCTGGTGATTGGAAAAGAAAACAAATTGTGAAGAAAACAGGAACACATTAACAAAGAAGGAAGACATCACCAATATCTCTACACAAGAATCCTGAGAACAGCATGTACATCACTAGTATATCATCAAAAATAACAGAGAAATATTCTCTGGCTGAACACAGCCATCACCCAGCAGAGAAAATAAAAATCTCAGCTCTGGACCTCTCACACAGGTCGAGCCTCTCCTCACAGCCCAGTCGAACCCTCATTAAGTTTTTTACATCACTATAAATAAGAAAACAAAACCCCCCCAGCCTATCAATCCTCCAAAACTGGCGCTTTAACTCTGCACACTAAAAATAGTAAACAGATACAAATAATTACACATGTCAATTCTCTCTTAAGCAAATCGAACAACCAATTCACTGGAGACTAGATCTTGCATATGCTTCTTTGACATCTGGAGGCAGTTTTGGTTTGCTGGAAATAAGACTGAACGCTGTAGGTTTTGTTGAAGATTGGCTGGAAGCTGTCATTTGCCAATTGTCGATCTTTCCTCTAGAACCTAGGACTGCTCTGCCAACTGTGTAACTGTTCCCTAAATATATGGATGAGACTGTTGAAGTCGGATCCTTTGTTTTCCACATGTTTCAGTCGATGACTAGAGCTGGGATATTGTTGATGCTTGTTCCTCAGATCTGGGAGAGGATATCCACTTGTCCTTTCGGTTGCTGGTCCTCTGCCTGGAAAAAGAAAAATACTCTGCCACCTCCCTCTAATTGCT
>SNQJ01S0025083.1:251230-277218 GCA_010110895.2 Picea sitchensis
AGATGTATATCATTGCATTGTGCAGGGAGGAGAGAAAGTGTGGGCTGGTTATAAATGTCAATGCACTGCACAGCTTTATTATTCGGGTTGGGGTTAGGTTGAACAGGTAGCTGGGGTCTCATCGTTTGGTTATTTGGAGGAGTACCTGTTGGTAAGGAGAGTGGTTGTGAGAATTGAGGTAATTCATTTTGAAAGGCAGGTTGTTGTCCTCTCCAGTTTTGATTCCACTGATTCTGATATGGCTGTTGTTGTTGTGGAGGCCAAGGGGTCTAGGTTGAGGGATCAACAAAGGGTGGGTTAGTTTGCTGCATGGGTGGGTAAGTTTGCTGCATGGGTGGGTAAGTTTGTTGCATGGGTGGATACGTTTGTTGCATGGATGTTAAGTTCATTTGATTAGTGTACTACATTTGATTGTAGGGGTAACTCATTTGATTGAAAGAAGAATAACGATTAGAAGATGCAAATGGCATGTTAGAGTTCATACCTTGTCCTCGCGGTTGCCATTGCCTCCTCTGTGTCATCAGATAGACAACTTTAGCTTCTTCGTTCATTGGTTGTAATGCTGCCTTGATCCCTGGTAAAGATGGAAAATTTTGGGTATCATGATCTTTGTCACAGATAGTGCAGATTGGATTTTTGTCCAGTGGACATTCTCTTCATGGATGCTTATCTCTGCACTGAGAACAAAATATAGACAAGGCTGCTTCTGCTTCTGCTTTCTTTTTCTTAATCTGTAGGGTATCCATTTGTGAGGCAAAAGAGCTTAACATTTCAGTTTTAAAATCTTCAAGTAGATTACCTATCTCGGCTCTTGTTTCTCCCCCACTGGCTGATTTTTGAACTCTAGAGAATGTGGTGTCCCTGCTGTTTGATCTGTTTCTTGAAGCTCCCCTTGAACATATTTTGCATAAATTGACAATTTCATCGTATGATTCCTTGGATATGTCCCCTTTCCCAAGCATATTCAGCATATCCAGAGAGTCATCCCTTATCCCTTTTAATAAAATAGTTTTGAGAATATCCTTACTTACATTGGGATGACTGGATCTTTGTAGATTGTATTGTAGCCTTTCTACAAAGTCCTCCAGATTCTCGTCCTCTTTCTGCATCATTTTGAATAGCTCCTCCTTCTTTTCCCTTGTTCGACAGTAATCCTGGTATTTGTTTAAGAATTTATGTTTCATTTGGTCCCATGTTGTGATTACATGGCTTCCAAGACTCATAAACCATCTTAGTGCATTCCCTTTTAGTGTTGCTGGAAATAACTTCAGTTTCTGAGCATTAGAAACGTAATCATAACTCCTACATAATATATCAAACTCAAACAGAAATTCATCAGGATCCTCTGAAGATAAACCATGAAAATTAGGCAATGCTGAGAGTGGAATATTTTTCATGGGAGCTACTCCTCTCGGGAGATCACCTATAGGGAATCCTAATGTAGAAAAATAATTTTCATCTTTTACCTCTCCTTCTGCCTGTTCTTCGTGATGCAAGTCTTCATTGTACTCATCCATGTTTACCTCTGTCTGCTCCTCTGCTGCACTTGCTCTGTCCTCAATGTCTCCTACTGGCTTCTGGACTGTCTCAGGGCTCCAAACTTCTTTCCCTGTTCCAAAATGTGCTTGAAATGAAGGCTGGGAGTTTTGTTTTCGAAGATTTGGCCATTGAGCAGCAGATTCAGACTTTGATAAGATTTCATCTATGTAGGTATTTCTTCCTCCTTTTCCTTTTCCCTTTCCACCTATAGGGTTAGTGTCTTTGGGGGTTTTCATGCAATCTTTTTATCTAAAGAAAAGAAACCATAAGTGCTTTTGAAATCTATAGCTATCTTCCCCGGCAACGGCGCCAAAATGTTGGTCACTATAATTTCTTAATTGATTCAAACAACCAAGTGATACATTAATTATCAACCCAGGGAAGTCTTTTATTTCAAAGATAACCACGCACTATATATGCTCAATTCCAAATGCAACTTACAGTTATAGTAAAAGAAACTATGCTAATCACACTTGCTTGAATATACTGAAGTTCTGAATTAAATCACAGGAAAGCAACTTCCCTATTGCAGATCTTAATCTAAGAATCTTGGATTACATTACAATTAATACTTGCAATGGGAAAGAACAACTATTCTGCAACCAGAGAGCAGGACCCTTACTCTCAAACAGAGACTTCAGTGCTGACACTCTTTTATGAAAACAGTAAGCAGAAGACAATTAACTCTATCTAACAGAGAACAAGGCTGTCTAGTTCCTTCCTTTCTAAGCAAGAGTCTTAGGCCCTATTTTTGTTTTAGCACACTTGTGAGATTGAAGTTTACCAAGATTAGGATGGTCTGATCCCTTCCTTTCTGAGCAAGAACCTTGCACCCAATCCCTGGATAGCACACTGCAGAAGTAAATGAAATCTACAGAAGACAAGGTGTTTTGATTCCTTCCTGTCTGAGCAGGAACCTTTAACCCAATCCCTGGCTAGCACACTTGCAGAATTAAATGAAATCTACAGAAGACAAGGTGTTCTAATTCCTTCCTGTCTGAGCAGGAATATTTAACCCAATCCCTGGCTAGCACACTTGTAGAATTAAATGAAATCTACAGAAGACAAGGTGTTCTGATCCCTTCCTGTCTGAGCAGGAACCTTTAACCCAATCCCTGGCTAACCTCATAAAATCATCGCACAAGATTGCTGATAAAAAGAATTACAAATTTCATTTAATAAACTAAGACAGAGTCCGTAGTGTTTCAGCAAAGCGGTATTCATTAAAAACAGTGTTTCAACAAAACAAAAATTAATAAAAATATGAACGGAGATTGAATCAACACACTTCTAAAACTAACGGGTGAATCTTGTGATGAAGGTGGGCCCTCCCTTCTCACAAGATTCCCCTGAAACGGGAAAACTAGAGACGGATAATCAAAGTGGTCTTTTATTCATCTGTAAAAACATCATATTACAATCTGCAAAAGTGAAGTACGTGCCTCTCTCTCTGAAGCATTTCAGTACATAAAAACTTGGATCCCTCGAATGAAGAATTCCCCCTTATTTAAAGAGGGAACCCCCTTCGATACAATATATCAAATATTACAATGTATATCTGAGTCCTATCTTTAGTCGGATCTTCTTTCTAAACCATAGCAAGATGTCCTATTCTTACGCAACAGAAATTCTATTACAGGAGCTGGATGAGATGTGACTGAGTAACAACTTCTTCTCGTAGCTGCCAACGTTGTTTCAGCATCGCAATTCACGGGTTGTTTCAGCCACGTGAATTGCGCTCTTGACTGTGTCGGCTTTGGTGCTTGTTGACCGCTGACTGTAACGGCTTGTGTTTCAGCATTGTTGGTTCTGGTGGTCTCCTCTGTGTTTCATCATCTGCAGCTCTGGGCTATGTAACAGCTCTGTGTTTCAGCATCTGCGACTCCAGACTGTGTGACAGTTCTGTGTTTCAGCAACAGCGACCTCAGACTGTATAGCCTCTCATGTTCAGCAACAGAGACCTCAGACTGTATAGCCTCTTGTGTTTCAGCAACAGCGACCTCAGACTGTATAGCCTCTTGTGTTTCAGCAACAACGACCTTGGACTTGTGTGATAGTTCTGTGTTTCAACAATGGGGCTGAGATGCTAATTTACAGTCTAATCAATGGTTAAGTCCAAAAGTAATGTAAAATATTATGCAAAACAGATTAAACGTATAGTAATGAGAAGGGACATTGTATACCTTTGGAATGATCAGCTAAAGTGATAGTATGAGTTCAAATATGGGTGATCAAGAGTATAATAGTGGAAAAAAAAGTATAGGCAAAAAGGTGCATTGTGTGGTCCTAACAACAACCATACCAAGAATGCCTTAAGCATTCACCAAACAGTAAGAAAGAGTATCCATCAGGACAAGCATGTAACCATACCTTTTGAACCAATGGATAGATCTGATGTATCTAAGCACTGTAGACCATCTTGGGAGCTTAATCTCGGAATATGGAATCTTTTCATCTTCATATTCTCAAGTTTTCATGGCTTTACCAACATGTACTCACCCTAATACACTGCCATCCCGCGTACTGTCTGCACCCTATACACAGACAACCCGTGTACGCCTCAGAATCTAGGGTTTCTGAACTTCCGAAACTTTCACCGTCATGATCTCAGACTTGCCGAAACTTTGATGCGTCCATGAGATCCTCCATACTCTCTCTCTCTCAGAATAGATCTTCAATACATGCTCAAGAGATGCACAAGAGCTACACTTAATATGCTCACAAAAGATACATAAGAGATGCTCCAAAAATGTGCTTTTTACAAGAGACCCTTGGCTCTTATTTATACTCTTCATCTTCTAGGTCACTTATTCCACTTCTAGGTCACTTAACCTAATTTCCTCATTTTAGGGTTAACCACTTTCCATAAATAGAAAGTTCTCCATTACTTTAATATTTAAATATTCCTTCCTGATTTTGTCACCTCACTTTATCATTTAAATAATCTTTCTTGATTTTGTCACTTCTCTTTATTATTTAAATAATCCACCTTAACTTTATCACTTTACTTTATCATTTAAATAATAATTTCTTCTTTGCAATCTCTTTGACTTGTTTGACATTTTGGGGCTTCAAGCCAACATATGAGGGTCTTCCAACTTCATAAGGACATAACTCTCAAACCATGAGGAGTTATGTGACATTCCACATACCACCGGAAATGGCATGACAAGCACTATCCATCTAGGATAGTTTCACCAACAACTTCACTGATATTCATCTCATTATTCCACATATAAGCATGGGTTCTCCATCCACACTTCAAGGATAACTCAATCGTAAAGCATCTTCCCATGAGGGATTTCACCATAAGGGGACCACTTTGGAGTTCATCCATTTGTGCACCTTATCAACCATGATAATACCATTACATCAATTGAACTATGCATCATGTATCAATGACAACTCATTGATCCATATTCATCATATCAATGACAACTCATTGATCCATATTCATATATGCATTCTCATCAAGGACAATACATATTACATTTGACATCAATCAATCACTTGACATCAATTAATCAAACCATTGGCATCAATGACAACTTGATCCAACAAAAACGACTAATGTAACAAACAAATTATTATTTAATGAATATATGTGGAAAATATATCCATTATTAGATCAGTCATCCCCTTATTCAATGCACCAACCATTCATCTCCCACTCAATATAATCAACATCTGTCTTGTAACAATTATCAAAATGGACATGCTTGAACCATGAGCTAATGAGTAAAAATCAAGCATAGTTTATAACTGATCCAAGGTAGATTCTTTAGAGTTCCTTGGATATAGGTCGAAGGCATGGAAGATGGAGGCATTACACTACACCAACGTGAGAATTAGGGTTAGGTTTTCACCATGAGTTTGGATAGAAAGATAGTGAAACAACCAGATAGCAGGAAAAGATTCCACAAATTGATTTGGAATTGATTTTAAGGAAAATGTGTTTTTCAATAAGAGGCCACACATGCTCAAGGTTATAGAGTTACACCATTTTCATTGCAACCAGTAAGTAATATAAGAGTGGGTTCTATCCAACCGCTAGGTTTTGGTTACAGGCATTAGAAGAAAACAATATGAAATCGAGGGTATATATAGATAGCTACACCAATCTGTGATCACATTGTGTAGGAAGAGAACACTCCCAATAGTTTCATGGGTGCCCAGAGGAGAGATTCAAGCCATGACAATTAGACAAAAATAAAGAAATGAGTGGTATTCCCAGTAGCTAGGGTAGGTCATGAGTATCATTTAGACAGTGAAAAGAGTTTGTGGGTAGTGTGGAGTTTCTTGGGTGAGTTCATAGACTGTGTATAACGCCCAAAATAGATGCATATGACCATGGGGAAGCTCAAGCTCCCAAGTGGTGAGGGATCAACCTAGAGAAGGGAGAAATTCACCCATCAAAAAATTGGACGCCCATGACAATGAAGGATCGACCCATACAATATAAAAATTGTCTAACACGTCTACAAAATTCCTAGGTACATATAAAGATACCCAGAAAATGTAAATTCACCCCAAAGAGAGAGAGGGACTCCGAAGAGAGAGAAAATTAGGTTTGACAAGTTTTTTGACAGCTTCAGAAGCATGGTGTTGGCAGACAAATATTTATGTCGATTTTATCATTGTAAAATATCGTCTTAATGGGATAAAATTTTCTGTAGCTGCCTTTTTATATTTGCAAAGATTTCTATGATCTTTTGTTTTGAAAAAATCGTTTGATTAGCTGTGTGTGTGATTTCATTTCTTTTAATCTCTCATTTTTTGTTCAATTTCATGACTGTAAGCATGAAATTAGAACAAGCTCTGGTTTGGACGCATCATACAGTTTATAGAGTTTCCTTTTATAAAATTGGATGAACACCTAATGGATTCTAATAATTTTGATAACCTTAAAATCTTGTGAACCTATCGTATTATGGGTTACTTTCTTACCATTAGTGCATGGGTTTTCCACCTTGGCGATATTGTTTAGGTATTTTATTCTATGGATATTTTGATTATCACGTTACCACATCTACGATCACGCATCAAACAATAACTTTGGTGTAGTTTGAAATATGAATGATATCCCTTGAAGTCATATCGTAGTCTCATCGTTATGGTATAGGACTGACAGTCACGCCTTCAAATAATTACTCCTTCATCCTGCTAGCACAAGCTTGCATTCATTGTCTCAGGTGGTAAGTCTTTGTTTTGGGTTTGGTGGTCATTAGAGAAGGCGATTTTCATTTTTTTCATGTCCTTTGGTTCAACATCCACTCAACAGTCCATGTGGTCACTATGGTGGATTTCTCTCGAAGTCTTAGATATTGGTCCTCTTCCAAAAATGAAGAGCTTACCCTCTATTTCGTGTGGTTTCGAACCCACTCTTCCCTTTGCTACTCCTGCTAGTTTTTCGTAACCAAACCGATGGCGCCTGTGGTGAGGATGGAGCAGATGGCTCACAAGCTCTCCTCTCACATGACGATGTTGTGGATGAATGTGTGGCTTATGGTTGGGACGAGTTCATAAAACTGTTTGAGGGTTTTCAGTGGCATAGGGCAGACCCAGGGTTCAATGCTACAACAACACACCAACAAAACCCCATCTACCGACCCTTTCTACAACACCTACGAAGCAGATGAAGTCTCACCCGAGGTAGAGGAAGGGGGGTTGTAAGACTCAAGTGTCTACAACCTAGTTGGGACACAGATCTGTGATTACAACACTCTAACAAATCACTTTAGCAGTTATCATTCATCAGTATTTGACCCTTATTTACAGTGCAGATAAACCCTAATTACAGAGCAACGCAGTATTCATTGAGATCTAACACATTCAAGAACTTAACATATAGAGATAGATCATATCTCGCATTCATTCACATGACTAAGCACTAAGATTTTATATCATATGCATCTAAACATTCATGAAGGTAAGCAAAAAGCATAAATCACATTAATCACACATAACAACCATGGCACAGGATATACGTGGTTCACCCCCATCCTGGGGCTACGTCCACCAACTCTTCTTCTTCAATATTATACTTTGTCATTCATCTTACATGCACAGAGCCTCAAAACCCACTCCGCATAAGACAAGAGATTTGCGTGCACTTCACCAGATCCTCCTTCCCCAAGTTAGGTCACAACACAAATCCTTTTTATGGTAACTTGAACTTAGCTCTTCAGGTTCTCAACACATAGTAGGCACAAAGCATTCCCAACTATTCTCACTTAGCACACTGGCTTACAACTGACTCCTTCTTACATCACCTAGATTTCTATTTATACTTTACAAAATGGGCCTAAGCATGGGTAAACCCATGGGCTGACATCCCATACCCATTACATAAACCCAAAACCCAAAAATTCCACAAAAGGTGGTGAGATCTCCCGTGATCTCCATTTCGCCTAGCGCTCTGCCTTCAACCAGCCCATCGAAGTCCCAAAATTGGTCAACCATGACCAACATTTCCACAAAACCTGGTCAAGGGCCAACATGCCCCCAAAACTCACCTACGACTCATCCCGAGTCACTCTGAAATGGGTAGCTCTGCCTCAAATTCCTCAATCTTGGCTCAAGCTGCTTTGACCTGTTGCTTTGCCAGAGCCTCCTGCTCGGTGAACTCCTGAATAAATTTCTCGTTCACTAGTCCTACCAAGAATTGTTCCATTGAAGTGACCACTTGTTCCAGTTCTGTGCCTCATCCTTCAATCTCCTTGAAAAGTATGCAAGCTTCGTCCTGCATTGGTTGGAGTCTCTAGGTCACTTCCAGGACTTTAATCTAGATTGCATGGATTTGTTGTTGAACAATGCGCTGTTCCTGGGATATTTTCATCCTCTCGATTGCTGACAGTAGCTTCAACTGCGCTTGCATTGTTGCTCCTTACTGCTTCTCCTCCTGGAGCTGTGACTCTAGTGTCCTTAGCTTAGGGTCCTCTGTGAGGCGCTCGTATGTTTGCGCACTTCGCCTGCTAAGATGTTTGCATTCCAAGGCTAGTGCCTTGATTCTCTTGATTGCGCTCCTGGCAGTTTCCTCTCTTTGATCTTTCACTTCCTGCAAAGTGTTTGGCACTGCTTGTAGCTCTAGTTCTGCTACTCTTTACCAAAGCTGATGAATAGCTTCAACAAGCTTCGTCACTTGACTTTCCACTCGGTCTTCTTCCTTCTGTTCTAAGCTTGTCAAAGAGCGAAGTTCTCTGGTGACTACTTCTTAAAATTCCATCTGCTCCATGAGCAACTATTCTTTCTCCTATTGGATTTGTGCCCTATCCTCTACAAACTTCGCTTGGAGGTCATCTTTTTCTTGCTATGCAACCCGTCATTGCTCTTTGGCTTCCTCCTTTTCTTTCTTCAAGGAATCTATGGCCTATTCTTTTTCTTCTTGGAAACGCTAAAGTCGAGCTTCGGTTGCATCTTCTATTCTACGTAGTTGGGTAGGCTCATCTCCCAACTCAATTTCTTTAGAAGATGGTGGTGCAGTAGACATTGTGAGGCTGGAGTAAAGGGCCTATTGTACCCCTTTCAGTTCTACTTCAATCCTATCATATATGGTTTCTTTTTTTTCTTCATTGCACTGTAAAATATCCTCTGAAGTGTCTGATACAATGGTGATAATAATATCAATGCCATCCATTGTGAGCACACTCTAGAATGGAGGTTTACTATATTTGGACTTCTTCCACGATGTAGGTTTCGTGGGGGAACCCTTTCTTTACTTGGATGTCTCAGCCTCATCAATGGGATCCTGAGGCGATGTTACTTCTCCTTGCTTCTTCTTGTATTCTTCATCATTGTTCTCTTTCTTGTCTACTTCGTCACCCCCTCCCCCTCTAGGTGAATCTGAAGCAGTCTCTTCAGATGCATTGTTCAGCTCCTATACCTCTTCCGTATTCTTCCTTCTGCTATTGCCGGGTGCATCATACTCTTCGCGAGTGACCACGAGACTTCCAATGAGGTTGGGGTCAGATAGTTCTGCCTCGTCGACTGGGATAAGGAAATCTACAGGCCATTCCTTAGTTATTTCTTCCATGTCCTCCTCTGTGACCTTATAGTAAATCTGCATCTCTTCTTTGTGTTCGTCTCCTCACGCAGTAATATAAATTAAATGTCTATCTGTGCGGAACTTCACATAGGGCCTGAACCTGTGAAAGGTATTCAACGTCATGCGAGGGAAAGACTCAATAGCCCTATTTAGCTGTAAGTAATAGGTGTGAAATATCGCGTTTGACTACCATATTTTCTCCATGTCACTCGAATACCAGAGTGTAGTGAACTTCACAGCTAGTGGTTCAGATGGCTCAATCTTAGGGAAGGTCGCACCTTCCGACATCTCCAAATCAATGAACGTGATGAGGATCAACAAACAACTGAAGTTGAAATTGTAGCCTTGATCCTAAGTTTCGTGGTAGTCCTGATCTAACTGGTTGACAAGGTAGCTCGCCCAGTTCATTTGTATCCCTTCCACGCATTTTCCCGCGATATCAACAACGAACCCTATGACCTGCGTGGGTCTGTTCTTCCTCACTAGCTTACCTGCGATCAATTGGAAGGCTAGATGCACTGCACCATTCTGGATGGAGGCTACCTTGTAGCTCCACTTCCCCTTTTCCACATCACCATAGGTGTATTTGATTGTCTGTACCAAGGCATGGTCTGCAGCCTTCCTCGGGTAAAAGTCTTATTGGCCTGGGCCTTGCATGCTTAATCCGGTGATCCTATGGATCACCGTCGGATCAACGGTGATGCATCTGTCTAGCCATGGATAACTGCTATGAAAGGATGACAGTAGGAGCTTAACGCCCGTGTTAACCTCCTGGTGACTTCCAAAGTGGGGTATCTTCATCATGTTGAGGATCGTGGGCCTTGCGAGGTCCATGGTCCATGGATGGGAGATTATCTTCAAATTCTCCCCTTTGTGGTGGTTAAATACTTATGTGGTGCCAACATACCATAGATCTTGCAATCTCCTAGGTTATAGTTGATGATATTCAACGTCATAATCTTATCCAACTATGGTTTTATTGCGCGTATCACCTTCGGGAGGTATGAAATAATCAACATGTAGTCGAAGTCCCTTGGGACGCTGTCACGACTCACCATGCCAGCCAGAGGTGGGATGTAGTCGGGAGGGATTGATGGGATGAGCTTCCCATTCACCAAGTCATCACGATGCTTGGTTCGGTTGTAGCTCGGGGTGGTCCAGATCTAAGAGTAGTCGACAGGGATGCTTGCACTCCTCACGTCGATGAAGCCTGAATTCCTTCATACATCACCTTCTCAGCCATGAGGTCGATTAGAATTTCTTTGACAGATTTTTCTACTGTGATGAGGTCATCCTACATGCACTCTCTAGATCAAGTATCTCAGGTCGGTGATAAAAAACCCAAGGTAATAGACTAAGTGGCGAGGTTTCAATAGGCACAACATGATAATAATGAATTCTTTGTGGGCTCAGATACAATTCACAAAAGTGTTCTCGATGTAGAATTCAATGGGATAAATAAACAACGTCGTAACGGATCCTTCAAACGAGTAAGAGAGCCTTCATCAATGTGATTCCATCCGTTAGGGAACAATCCCAATGGTCCAATGGCGAGCTTTCCGGCCATAACTGCATTTTTAGCCATTCTGGAGTGTCATTCTAACGGTCGGGATGCCTCCAACAGTCATATTTCTCCACCAATGTGAAGTGTCAATCTGTGCTATTCTGATATCCTAACGAAGTTCAAGTTCTGCAAACCTTATTTCTGTGAAGGCCTTTCTGGTACCTCTGGCAATTTTTCTAGCTTTGCTTTCTTCTTACTCAGCTTTCTAGCCTTTTTTCCTGTGATCTGCATCTTTGTATTCCTCTTTCCATTCTTGTTCTTATCTATACTCAACATAGCAACTTCACGCTGATGAGATTCTTTCATAGGGTTCGAGAGTAATACTTCTTCTTCTAGAGTAGGTGCTCTACTTTCTTGCATGGATAGGTTGCTTAAGCCTTTTTGCGTTCTTTCAACTTCGACAGCCATGTCTCTGGTCCTTAGTAGCTTTGACTTGTCCTCCTGCTCTTCTATTAAGCGCACTATTCTCTTAGCTATGAAATCTATTAGTTCTTGCATTTTATGTTCCATAGCTTCCTTTTCTTTTTTCCTTTTGACTTGATCTTTCTCAATCTAGGTTTTTCCTAGCAAAAGAGAAAACCTAGCGTTATTCTCAACAAACTTAATGACCTCGAATTCTTCCTCTGTCGAAGATCTATGAGTACTCATAGGTATCTGGGTAAGCCTTCCACATAGGGTTATCAATTTTCCTTTAAGCAATCCTATTCCTCCCAGTGAAGGAATCATAGCTGGCTTTCCAAAAATTTCCCAAGTTTTTTCTGTTATGATATTCACTTGTGTTGTTGCATCCAATACACAATCTATGTCGAAGTCTCTTATTCTTGTTTCTATACACTCTTTCTCTTTTAGGATATCTGATAAGTTAATGTCTCTGTGATCATTTAGGGTTGCTTCCATCTGTAATAATATACTCTCTGATTCTTTCTGGTGTTCTGTCATATCTTTAGTTTCTTGGCCTTCCTTAGGGTTTTCTTGTCTCATATTCATCTTCTCAACTTTAGAAATCATTCTAGGGCAATACAAAACTTCATTATCCATGGATTTGCAACAAAGACAAGTAGGGTTTCTACCAGGGAATTCCTTAGCAAGATGTCCTGGTATTCTACAACTGTAACAAAGAGTTAGCCCTCTCTTTCTCTTGGACGATCCCCAACATTTCATGTACCGCACACTGGGATCACAGTGAGGAACCTACAAAAAATTCTTTATGGGATCCTACATCCATTTTTTAGTCCATAAATACTTTCTACGGATAGGAATAACATATCTTTCATTATTTCTATCAGATCTATTCATTTCATATCTTCTTTCTTCTAGTTGTGCCCTAGTTTTCAGACTAGGACAAAACCTATCAAATATACCTAGATCCATTCTTTTGAAGCAAAAATTTCCACCTATATTACCTTTATCACAACATAAAGATTTAAGATCTTACCTCTTTTTTTCAGATCTGATTACTTTCTTAGCAGAGAGATTCAGAAGCCAAGTAGGATACTGCGCACTAGGGCAACAGATCTACACACATATATTTCTCTTTTCTTCAGTTCCCAACAATCACAGTTTCAAGTTCCAGCAGCAGAACCATTTTTTGGCACAGGGTAGACCCAAAGTTCAACGCTACAAGAATGCACCAACAAAACCCTATCTACCATCCCTTTTGGCAACACTTGCGAAGCAGATGAAGTCTCACCTGAGGTAGAGGAAGGGGGGTTGTAAGACTCAAGTGTATACAACCTAGCTGGGACACAGATTTGTGATTACAAAACTCTAACAAAGCACTTTAGCAGTTATCATTTATCAACATTTGAACCTTATTTACAACGTAGATAAACCCTAATTATAGAGAAACACAGTATTCATTGAGATATAACACATTCAAGCACTTAGCATATAGAAATAGATCAGATCTCACATTCATTCACATGACTAAGCACTAATATTTTATATTAGATGCATCTAAACATTCATGAACGTAATCACAAAGAATAAATCACATTAGTCACACATAGCAACTATGACACGGGATATACGTGGTTCACCCCCAGCCTGGGGCTACGTCCACCAACTCTTCTTCTTCTCTATTATCTTCTGATAATCATCTTACATGCACAGAGCCTCAAAACCCACTCCGCATAGGATAGGATATTTGCGCACACCTCACCAGATCATCCTTTCCCGAGCTAGGTCACAACACAAAGCCTCTTTATAGTTACTTGCACTTAGCTCTTCAGGTTCTCAACACACAATAGGCACAAAGCGTTCACAACTATTCTCACTTAGCACATTGGCTTACAACTGACTCCTTCTTACATCACCTAGCGTTCTATTTATACTTTACAAAATGGGCCTAAGAATGGGTAAACCCATGGGCTGACATCCCATACCTGTTACATAAACCCAAAACCCAAAAAGTCCACAAAAGGTGGCGAGATCCCATGATCTCTGCTTTGCCTATTGCTTCACCTTCGACCATCCCGTCGAAGTCCCAAAATTGGTCAAACATGACCAACATTTCCATAAAATCGGGTCAAGGGCCAACAAGCCCCCAACACTCACTTGTGACTCATCCCGAGTCACTCTGATATGGGTAGCTCTGCCTCAAATGCCTTGATCTTGTCTTGAGCTGCTTCGACCTATTGCTTCACTAGAGCCTCCTGCTCGGTGAACTCCTGAATAAATTTCTCCTTTACTGGTCCTGCAAAGCGTTGTTCCACCGAAGTGACCACTTGTTCCAGTTCTGCACCTCTTCCTTCAATCTCCTCGAAAAGTATGCAAGCTTCATTTTGCACTGGGTGGATTCTCTAGGTCACTTCCAGGACTTTACTCTAGATTGAATTGATTTGCTATTGAATAGTGTGTTGTTCCTAGGATCTTTTTATCCTCTTGACTGCTGATAGTAGCTTCAACTACGCTTGCATTATTGCTTCTTGCTGCTTCACTTCCTGGAGCTGTGACTCCAGTGTCCTTATTTCAGGGTCCTCAGTGAGGCGCTCATAAGTCTGCACACTTCGACTGCTGAGTTGTTTTCATTCCAAGGCTAATGCCTTGATTTTCTCGACTGTGCTCCTGGCAGTTTCCTCTCTTTGATCTTGCACTTCCTGTAGAGTGTTTGGCACTACTTGTAGCTCTAGTTATGCTACTCTCTGCTGAAGTTGTTGAATATCTTCAACAAGCTTCGTCAATTGACTTTCCAAAGGGTCTTCTTCCTTCTGTTCTAAGCCTTTCATAGAGCGAAGTTCTCTAGTGACTGCTTCTTTAACTTCCATCTGCTCCGCGAGAAACTATTCTTTCTCCTGCTGGATTTGTGCTCTATCCTTTGTGAACTTCTCTTGGAGGTCGTCTTTCTCCCACTATGCAACCTGTCATTTCTCTGTAACTTCCTCCTTTTCTTTATTCAGGGTCTCTATGGCTTGTTCTTTTTCTTCTTGGACACGCCGAAGTCAAGGTTTGGTCGCATATGCTATTCTACGTAGCTAGAGAGGCTCATCTCCCAACTCAATTTCTTCAGAAGATGGTGGCACAGTAGACATTGTGCGGCTGGAGTAAAGGCCTGTTGTACCCCTTTCAGTTCTGCTTCAATCCTATCATACATGGTTTCTTGTTTTGCTTCATTGCACTATAAAATATCCTCTGAAGTGTCTGATATAGCGGTGATGATAAGATCAATGTCATCCATTGTGAGCATAATGTGGAATGGAGGTTTACTAGCTTTGGACTTCTTCCGCGATGTAGGTTTAGTTGGGGAACCCTTTCTTTTCTTGGATGTCTCAGCCTCATCAATGGGATCCCAAGGCGGTGTTACTTCACCTTGCTTCTTCCTGTCTTCTTCATCGTTGTTATCTTCCTTGTCTTCTTCGTCACCCCCTCCCCCTCTAGGTGAATCTGAAGAAGTCTCTTTGGATGCGTTGTTCATCTCCTGTACCTCTTCCGTCTTCTTCCTTCTTCTACTGTCGGGTGCATCATACTCTTCGCGAGTGACCACAGGAATTCCAATGAGGTCGGGGTCAGACAGTTCTTCCTGGTCGACTGGGATAAGGAACTTTGCAGGCCATTCCTTAGTTATTTCTTCAATGTCCTCCTTTGTGAGCTTATAGTAACTCTGCAGCTCTTCTTTTTGTTCATCTCCACGCACAGTGAAATAAAATGTCTATCTGGGCGAAACTTTGCATAGGTCCTGAACCTGTGTAGGGTATTCAACATCATGCAAGGGAAAGACTCAATATCCCTATTTAGCTGAAAGGTAATAGGTGTGAAATACCATGTTTGACTGCCATTGTTTCGCCATGTCGCTCGAATACCAAAGCATAGTGAACTTTGCAGCTAGTGGTTCAGATGGCTCAATCTCAAGGAAGGTCGCACCTTCTGGCATCTCCCAAGCAATGAACGTGATGAGGATCACCAACCAACTGAAGTGGAACTCATATGCCTAATCCTGAGCTTCGCAACAATCTTGATCTAACTGGTTGACAAGGTATCTCACCCAGTTCATTTGTAGCCCTTCCACGCATTTTCCTGCGAGATCAACAACGAAACCTGTGACCTGTGTGGGCCTATTCTTCCTTACTAGCTTACATGCAATCAACTGGAAGGCTAGGAGTACTACACCATTCTGGATGGACAATACCTTGTATCCCTGCTTCCCCTTTTCCACATTGACATAGGTATCTTTTATGTTTTTTGCCAAGGTGCGGTTTGCAACCTTCCTTGGGTAAAAGTCTTGTGGGTCTGGGCCTTGCATGCTTAATCCGGTGATCCTATGGATCATCACTGGATCGATAGTGATGCATCTATCTAGCCACAGATAAACTCCATGGAATCATGACAACAGGATCTTAATGCACGTGTTAAACTCATGGTGCCTTCAAAAGTGGGGTATCTTCATCACGTTGAGGATCGTGGACCTCGCGAGGTCCATGGTCTATGGCAGGGGGATTATCTTCGACTTCTTCCCCTTTGTCTTGGTTAAATAGTTATGCAGTGTGAGCATACCATAGTTATTGCGATCTCCTAGGTTATAGTCGCTGATCTTCAACGTGAGAATCTTATCCAGCTATGGTTTTACTGCGTGTATCCCCTTCAGGAGGTACGCAGTAATCAACCTGTAGTCGAAGTCCCTTGGGACACTATCACAACTCACCGCACCATCCAAAAGTGGGATGTAGTCGAGCATGATTGATGGGATGAGCTTCACATTCGCCAAGTCATCACGATGCTTGGTTTATTTCTTGGTCGTAGATCGAGATGGTCCAGATCCACGAGCAGTCGAAGGGGATGCTTGCACTCCTCACATCGATGAAGCCTGAATTCCTATGGACATCACCTTCTCAGCCATGAGGTCGATTAGAATTTCTTCGACAAAATTTTCTATTGCATTGAGGTCATCTAACATGCATGCTATAGATAAAGTATCTCAGGTCGATGATCGAATACTCAAGGTAATAGACTAGGTGGCGAGGTCTCAATAGGCACAGTGAGATAATAATGAATTCTCTGTGGGCTCAGATATAGTTTGCAAAAGTGTTCTCGGTGCAACATTCGACAGGATAAATAGACAACGTCGCAACGGATCCTTCCAACCAGTAAAATATCCTTCATTAATGCGATTCCATCCATTAGGGCACGGTCCCAACGGTCCAATGGAGAGCTTCCTAGCCATAACTACATTTATAGTTGTTCTGGAGCATCGGTCTAACGGTCGGGATGCCTCCAATTCTCATATTGCTCCGCCATGGTGAAGTGTCAATCTATGTTGTTCTGATATCCCGATGAAGTTCAAGTTCTGCAAACCTTCTTTCTGCGAAGTCCTTTCTGGTACCTCTTGCAATTTTTCTAGCTTTTCTTTGTTCTTGCTGAGATTTCTAGCCTTCTTTCCTATGATCTACGTCTCTGTATTCCTCTTTCCATTCTTGTTCTTATCTGTACTCAACATAGTAACTTCGCGCTAATGAGATTCTTTCATAGGGTTTGCGAGTAATACTTCTTCTTTTGGAGTAGGTGCTCTACTTTCTTGCATGGATAGGTTGCTTAATCCTTCTTGCATTCTTTCAACTTTGACAACCAGGTCTCTGATTCTTAGTAGCTTCGAATTGTCCTCCTGCGCTTCTATTAAGCATGCTATTATCTTAGCCATGAAGTCCCTTAAATCTTGGGTTTTCTGCTCCATAGCTTCCTCTTCTTTTTTCCTTCTGACTTGATCTTTCTCAATCCAGGTTTTTCCTAGCAAAAGACAAAATGGTGTGTTGTTCTCAACAAACTTAATGACCTCGAATTCTTCCTCTGTCAAAGATCCATGAGTACTCATAGGTATCTGGGTAAGCCTTCCACATAGGGTTGTCAATTTTCCTTTAAACAATCCTATTCCTCCCAGTGAAGGAATCATAGTTGGCTTTCCCAAAATTCCCAAGTTTTTTATGTCATGATATTCACTTGTGTTGTTGCATCCAATACACAATCTATGTCGAAGTCTCCTATTCTTGTTTCTATACACTCCTTCTCTTTTAGGATCTCTGATAAGTTAATGTCTCTGCGATCATTCAAAGTTGCTTCCATCTGTAATAATATACTCTCTGATTCTTTCTAGGGTTATGTCATATCTTTAGTTTCTTGGCCTTCCTCATGGTTTTCTTGTCTCATATTCATCTTCTCAACTTTAGCAATCATTCTAGGGAAATCCAAAACTTCATGACCCATGAATTTGCAACAAAGACAAGTAGGGTTTCTACCAGGGAATTCCTTAGCAAGATGTCTTGGTCTTCTACAACTGTAACAAAGAGTTAGCCCTCTCTTTCTCTTGAACGATCCCCAACATTTCCTGTACCGCGCACTGGGATCAGAGTGAGGAACCTGTAAAAAATTCTTTCTAGGATCCTGCATCCATTTGTTAGTCCAAAAATCCTTTCTACGCATAGGAATAACATATCTTTCATTATTTGTATTAGATCTATTCATTTCATATATTCTTTCTTCTAGTTGTTCCCTAGTTTTCAGACTAGGACAAAATCTATCAAATACACCTAGATCCATTCTTTTGAAGCAAACTTTTCCACTTATCTCACCTTTATCAGAGCACAAATCTTTAATATCTTACCTCTTTTGTTCAGATCTGATTCCTTTCTTAGCACAGAGCTTCACAAGCCAAGTAGGATACTACGCACTAGGGAAACAGATCTACGCACAAAGCTTTTTCTTTTCTTCAATTCCCAACAATCACAGTTTGAAGTCCCGGAAATGAAACCATTTGTTGGCATAGGGAAGAACCAAGGTTCAACACTACAACAACTCACCAACAAAACCCTATCTACTGAACCTTTCGACAACACCTGTGAAGCAGATGAAGTCTCACCCGAGGTAGAGGCAGGGGGGGTTGTAGGACTCAAGTGTATACAACCTAGCTGGGACACAGATATGTGATTACAACACTCCAACAAAGCAATTTAGAAGTTATCATTAATCAATATTTCACCCTTAATTACAATGTAGATAAACCCTAATTATAGAGAAACTCAGTATTCATTGAGATCTAACACATTCAAGAACTTAACATATAGAGATAGATCAGATCTCACATTCATTCACATGACTAAGCACTAAGATTTTATATCATATGCATCTAAAAATTCATGAAGGTAAGCACAAAGCATAAATCACATTAATCACACATAGCAACCATGATAGAGGATATACTTGGTTCACCCCCAGCCTAGGGCTATGTCCACCAACTCTTCTTCTTCTCTATTATCTTATGCCAATCATCTTACATGCACAGAGCCTCAAAACCCACTATGCATAAGACATGAGATCTGCACACACCTCTCCAGATCCTCCTTCCCCGAGCTAGGTCACAAAACAAATCCTCTTTACAGTTACTTGCACTTATCTCTTCAGGTTCTTAACACACAATAGACACAAAGTGTTCACAACTATTCTCACTTAGCACACTGACTTACAACTGAATCCTTCTTACATCGCCTAGCTTTCTATTTATACTTTACAAAATGGGCCTAAGCATGGGTAAACCCATGGGTTGACATCCCATACCTGTTACATAAACCCAAAACTTGAAAAGTCCACAAAAGGTGGCGAGATCTCGCGATCTCCGCTTCGCCTTCGACCAGCCCGTTGAACTTCCAAAATTGGTCAAACATGGCTAGCATTTCCACAAAACCTGGTTAGGGGCCAACATGCCCCCAACACTCACCTGTGACTCGTCCTGAGTCACTTTGATCTGGGTAGCTCTACCTCAAATGCCTTGAGCTTGTCTCGAGCTGCTTCGACCTGTTGCTTCGCCAGAGTCTCTTGCTCAACAAACTCCTGAATAAATTACTCATTCACTGGTCCTGCCAAGCATTGTTCCACTGAAGTGACCACTTGTTCCATTTTTATGCCTCATCCTTCAATCTCCTTGAAACATATACATGATTTGTCCTACACTGGCTGGAGTCTCTGGGTCACTTCCAGGACTTTACTCTGGATTGCATGGATTTTTTGTTGAACAGTGCACTGTTCCTGGGATCTTTTCATCCTATCGATTGCTGATAGTAGCTTCAACTGCACTTGCATTGTTACTTTTTGCTGCTTTGATTCCTGGAGCTGTGACTTCAGTGTCCTTAGTTCAGGGTCCTTTGTGAGGCACTCGTAAGTATACGCACTTTGACTGCTAAGTTATTTTCATTCCAAGTCTAATGCCTTGATTCTCTTGACTGCGCTCCTGGTAGTTTCCTCTCTTTGATATCACACTTCTTGTGGAGTGTTTGGCACTACTTGTAGCTCTAGTTCTGCTACTCTCTGTTGAAGCTGCTGAATAACTTTAGCAAGCTACGTCACTTGACTTTCCACTAGGTCTTCTTCCTTCTATTCTAAGCTTGTCACAGAGTGAAGTACTCTGGTGACTACTTATTTAACTTCCATATGCTCCGTGAGAAACTATTATTTCTCTTACTAGATTTGTGCTCTGTCCTCTGTGAACTTCTCTTGGAGGTCATCTTTTTCCTGCTATGCAACCTATCATTGCATTGTGGCTTCCTCCTTTGCTTGCTTCAGGGCCTCTATGGCCTGTTCTTTTTCTTCTTGGACACGTCGAAGTCAAGCTTCGGTCACATCTACTATTCTGCGTAGCTGGGCAGGCTCATCTCCCAACTCAATTTCTTTATAAGATTGTGGCGCAGTAGACACTATGTGGCTGGAGTAAAGGGCCTGTTGTACCCCTTTCAGTTCTCCTTCAATCCTATCATACATGGTTTCTTGTTTTGCTTCGTTGCACTATAAAATATCCTCTGAAGTGTCTGATATAGCAGTGATGATAAGATCAATGTCATCCATTGTGAGCACACTGTGGAATGGAGGTTTACTAGCTTTGGACTTCTTCTACGATGTAGGTTTCATGGGGGAACCCTTTATTTTCTTGGATGTCACAGCCTCATCAATGGGATCTTGAAGTAGTGTTACTTCGCCTTGCTTCTACTTTTCTTCTTCGTCGTTGTTCTCTTCCTTGTCTACTTCGTCACCCCCTCCCCCTCCAGGTGAATCTGAAGCAGTCTCTGCAAGATACCAGATATATAAAATATGCAGAATAGAAATGAAATGCTAGAAATGACATAATAATAGTAAAATATCCAGCATAATCTTCACAATACACAGAAATGATATACGAAATAGCAACAGAAATAACACTTTGAATCAGATAGCAATGTTCACAGGCCTCTTCGAGGGGGCAACCTCCAGTCGAGCAGNATGGCCTAAAGCCGACATAATTAAAATAACATTACTAATCTAAATTACAACTAATGGCCTAAAGCCAACATAAATAAAATAGAATTACTAATCTAATATGCCCCAATTAAGGGGTAATGAGCCAATATTAGGGCTTAACAAAGGAAGTATAGGAAACAAGTAAGAACTCTTTCTATTCAAGATTTTTGCAAAACTCATATGCTTGAGTATTTTCCATCCTAGCTACCTCTAGTTGCACTTTGTTCCCCCATTTCTTCCTGTCCATACATTGACCTACATAATGTCCAAACTTTTTGACATGCAAAGAACTTGACTTTTCTCATGTTCTTCTTCTTATTTCCATATTGAGCAATAGACTCTCCACTTGATATTGTACTAAACTTTCCCTTCTTTACCTCGATGGAAAGAGAAAGGTTCTCATCAGGCATACTCTTCAAACCATCCTTGGAATCTAACCGAGTATCCTCTTGAATACAATTATTCCATATTCTATCAAACCCTCACACTGTCTCTCATGCATATATCCCCTGCACAAAATATTCCCAAGACTTGGGAAGACCTCTCAATGCCACATTCACCAACTCAACATCTTGTACTTTCTCACCAATGGATACAATTTGATCTCAGATCTATGTAATATTCATAAGAGAGTTCACAACCATGTCATCATTGGACATCCTGACAACTTGAAGTTGGTGCTTCAAATGTATCAACTTTCCTATATTCTTGTTTTGTTATAGACTCACCAAAGCATCATACATTTCCTTGGAAGATTTGTTGTCAACAATGTGTGGTGTTAAGTGATCCTACATGGATTCTAGAAACACTCATTTGGCCTTCACTTCCTTCTTCTTTTGAGCTAACAATTCTTGTGGATCATAAGGACTTGCAACCACAACCTCAACATACTCTTTGAGGTAATTCTCCTCCAAGAGAAGAAGACCCCTCGCCTTCCATACCTGAAATTTTGTTTCCCTTTCCAATATTTTCTCAATATTCAATGTTTTCACCATTGTGTCTCAAAGGATGAATCCCTCTCTCCTTCAAAACCTTGGCTCCAAGATTTGACCTGACAACCCTTCGCTGAAAATATCGTGTTCTATCTTATACAAATATGTACATGATTATCAACACTATGACCCATGTAGTACATGACTTCCACCATTGTGACCCGCATATGTACGCGATTTTCACCAGTGTGACCACCTATGTACACCTGCAAAAACCATGTTTTGCCTAAGTTCTGTAGCTTTCTTGAAATCTATCCTTTGATTTCTACCTCTTGGTTATAAACATTCTTTCAACTACTGATATCTGTGATATTGGTTTGCTTCCTTCAAAGCCCTTGCTCTGATACCATGTTGATTTATTCTTTGTAATTAAACCCTTGGTATGCTCTAATACCATTTTGATTTTTATCCTCTACTCAACACAGGATAGTTATATCAAAATAAAATATCTTTACCTACTAAAATCACAACCGAGTAATCAAATGAACATGCAGTAGAAGCATAAACTAGGAAACCAAAATATCAAACACAAGACACCAATATTTTAAGGTAAAATACCCCTGTAAAAAACTCAAAGGGAAATACATTCCTAAGATGCTTTTATTAAGGTCAAATTAGGGATCCCATAATAGGGAAAATGGCCCACTAAGAGAAATAAAACTACAAACAAATATTGCCAAGTTTTATCTATCGTACAACCCCTGAACAACATGCTTCCTAGGTGTACACAACTGTCTTTCAACAAATATGTGTACATATGTGACTATCTACACCAAGACCCACATCCATGTACGAAAAACCCATACAAAAACTTTTGTATGGCACACCCTTTTCCTTTGGATTCTATCCTATGAAACCCACCTATGACTTCCTCCGCTATCTCTTCTCCTTGACCCGTATGACCTATAGATGGAATTCCTTCTCCACTTATTCAAGATATTTAATCAAAGTCCTTTGTGATCCAAACCTATATGTATCAATAATTGGATGAAATCTCTTCACCCAACCTTTGATATCTCCTCACTCTTGTGTAAGTAAATGTCCTTTTCTTCTACACTCCTCATACTAGAAAAAATCCTTTGCTATCCTCCACCTTGGTCTCTCACCAAAGTCTAGACTATGTCAACTCCCTTAACACAATTGTCTTCTCCTTCTCCCTAGCCTTGCTTTTATAATTATGATTTACAATCTAAATCTAATCTCCAAAGTGATCTATGTTGACGCAAAAATGCACAACTAGACCTTGTTTGCAAAGAGTTGCAATGCACCCTATAAATTTTTATTATGATTATTATAACATTGTAAGTATAGGTGGGATCCCTTATAAGAGAAACTAAGAAAAGTTGAATTCTCATTTCCTCCTGAAGATGTTGTTTGCACACAATTACTTCAACAACAATGACTGATGATTATCTCTTGAAATTCCATGTTTATTACACATATGCATGATTAGTTCTTTAGACATATGAAAGTTACAAAGGAATGTATAATTATTCTATAGCATTTATTACATCATTACCAATTCAAATAAAATGTAAAATATTTTTTGCAAAGGTACTATGCTAATTGGGGTTACAAAATCTCTAACCTCTTTACTATTATGCTAACTTGATGATATGCCAAAAGTGGTTGAGGTTGCTTGGGGTATATATATATATATATATATATATATATATAGTCTCAAACACATGGTCTCATATAAAAATACAATATTGTGGGCATTGTTTTCATATAAGTATGGATAGAATCGACATGTTATCACGTTGGTTATAATCTTGGTGTCATCTGTTTAAAAGGGTCGACATTTTTCTGGTTTATTGAATATGGTACAAACTTTGAACTATGAATTAAGGACAACTTTGAATACACATATGTTATGGTAGATGATGATTTTGGAAATTTGATATGGCATTATGTGGCTTCCACCTTGTAACATATGATTGGATGTAGGCTATGGTTGAAAAGTTGGCATAGGTTATGGTGTTTCCATCCGATTTTGTAGGCAACATGAAATTAATGAGAGTTAATGCATGCCCTGAAGAGTTTTTCTCCCAAGGTATACTACCTTTATTTCTTGTTTAGTTTTGTTGGAACTCTGTGGAATTGGTAATTGAGGGTTTAAACTTGAAACCTTGGTTGGTGGTGGAATATCGATCCTGGGCACCTCTTTCCTGGTCATTTAAGCAATTTTTGAATAAGTATGGACATTTTGACTCCTCTTGCATAAAAAATAAACTACTTTGCTATGATAATTTCAAAATGTTGGATTTGTTTGGTTGCATCTTGTATGTCTTTGAAGAAGGTTAACTCAGTATTGATTATGGTATGAATAAAATTATGAATATTCACTTCTTGATATGCAATGAATGTATGATGTGTGGTTTTGGGTGAACTCACATACGAGCATGAAAACTAATATTAACTTGTGTTCATCCCAACATTGTTCTACTTGATTTTTTTTGGGGTAAAATGTAGGCCCTACATTAATGGAGTCCGACTCTGTGTGGTTTCGAATGGAATTAAAAAGAAATTATTTGGGATTGCACTCAACCCAAAAATGTCATCTTGACATTCATTTGTGATGGTAATTGTGAAAGATTTCAAAGATAATTTTTTTGGAGTTTTTATTAAGACATATTGCAACAAAAAATGAAAATGTGTTGATGGGAAATTTTATGTAATTAAAAACGATTAACAATTTCAGGCTTCATAAAACCTTCTTCATTCTCTACTCAAGTCGATTGCCACTCTACTTGTTGTATTCAAACTCTGTGAATGAATATACTGAAAATATACATAGTATGAAGTGATGAATGTTGGACAATGCTCTCAATATGCTATGATGAACTTTTCAAATCTCTATGTATAAACCTTTTAAGGAAATTATTCTTGGGTATTTATTAAGATTTTTTGAACAAAGGATTATGTTGTGAGAAGCTATAGGAATTAGTTTGGATGATAAACAAAGGTTTAAATTTTTTTATTATATGTATAAATGATTATTAAAGTTGAGATGTTGAATTAATTACATTATGAAAGGACATTCATCATTTTCTCTCCCTTCCATAATCCCATTTTTCACAAATTACAAATCCTCTCATGTCCCAATTCTTTTTTCCCGAAGAAAATTTTCTCCATCTTATATTAAATATAAGGTGATTTACACAACCAGTTTCTGTTCAGAAAACAAAACAGAAAAATGGCAGTCAATGACTACATGAAACATACAGAAATTTCTGCTCACTGAGGAGCTGATTACACAACAGCAGAAAACACTAAATCAAACTGAAATGCTGAGAGAGTGATGTTGTGAGGAATAAAAAAAAAATCAGCAAATTTCGGACCAACTACATTCGAACCGAGTCAATCAAAAAACTCAGTTTTCAAATAAATTTAGATGGGTATGCAAGCTTTATTTCCCATTTTCCTAGTGATAGATTGACAACCTGCCTTTTGGCTCCTTTAAAGCCCGCTTTGACAGAGCGTCTGCCTCTTTATTATGCTCCCGGTAAATATGCTGGAAATTAAGATCCTTAAAATGAAGAGAGAGTTTCTTAATCTTTGATTTCCAGCCATCTAAATTCACCACCTGTAAATTGCTGTTGTTGTTCATCTAATCGATAATGACTTTCGAGTCCCCTAAGATTTGGATTTTGTCTAATGCCCAGAAGGGAGCCAATGTTAAGGTCACCCACAAGCCCAGGAGCTCCGCCTTGGTATTTTTGCCCACGCCACAATTAAGGAACCATTTTGTGACTCTTGAAGCGTGAGATTTGAAGAATCCACCTGCTGAACAACAATTTCCTCTTTGTAAGGCTGCCCCATCGAAGCAGGCCAACGTGAAACCATCTAAGAAAGTGATTTCACAAACACGGTTAGGAATGGAAATTACTGAGGTAGGCTGCCAAGTAAAGGAGACTGCAATCCTATAAACCACTGCACAAGAAGATGGAATGCAGTTGCAAGATACCAGATATATAAAATATGCAGAAACAGAAATGAAATGCTAGAAATGACAGAATAACAGTAAAATATCCAGCATAATCTTCACAATACACAGAAATGATATACGAAATAGCAACAGAAATAGCACTTTGAATCA
>SNQJ01S0025083.1:278008-298116 GCA_010110895.2 Picea sitchensis
GAAGATCCTTCTAGAAGCGGAAGCTTCTATTAGGTCTTCTTACATCCGCCTTATTCTATTTTATTGAAAGGTCTTATTAATATTGACCTTTATTACATCTGAATACATTGATCTACCTATGTGTGGGTTAGGACCTTAACAGTCTCTTTGGATGCGTTGCTTAGCTCCTGTACCTATTCTGTCTTCTTTCTTCTGTTGCTACCAGGTGCATCATAATCTTCACAAGTGACCACAGGAATTCCAATGAGGTCAGGGTTGGACAGTTCTGCCTGGTCAACTGGGATAAGGAACTCCACAGGCCATTCCTTAATTATTTCTTCCATGTCCTCCTCTGTTAGCTTATAGTAACTCTGCAACTCTTCTTTGTGTTCATCTCTACATTTAGTGATATAAATAAAATTTCTATATGTGCAGAACTTCGCATAGGGCCTACACCTGTGCAGGGTATTCAGCGTCATACGAGGGAAAGACTCAATATCCCTCTTTAGCTTCAGGTAATAGGTGTGAAATACCGTGTTTGACTTCCATTGTTTCTCCATGTCGCTCAAATACTAGAGCGTAGTGAAATTTGCAGCTAGTGGTTTAGATGGCTCAATCTCAGGGAAGGTCGCATCGTCCGGCATCTCCCAAGCAATGAATGTGATGAGGATCAACAACCAACTAAAGTGGAACTCGTAGCCCTGATCCTGAGCTTCGTGAAATCCCTGCTCTAACTAGTTGACGAGGTAGCTTGCCTAGTTCATTTGTAGCCCTTCCATTCATTTTCTTGCGAGATCAACAACGAAACCTGTGACCTGCGTGGGTCTATTATTCCTTACTAGCTTACTTGCGATCAACTGGCAGGCTAGGTGCACTGTGCCATTTTGGATGGAGGCTACCTTGTAGCCATGCTTCCCCTTTACCACATCGCCATAGGTGTCTTTGATTGTCTGTGCCAAGGCGTGGTCTGCAGCCTTCCCTAGGTAAAATTCTTGTGGGTCTGGGCCTTGCATGCTTAATCCGGTGATCCTATGGATTAGCGTCAGATCAACGATGATGCATCTGTCTAGCCACAAATAACCACCATAGAAGCATGACAATAGGATCTTAACGCATGTGTTAACCTCCTAGTGCCTTCCAAAGTGGGGTATCTTCATCACGTTGATGATCGTGGACATCGCGAGGTCCATGGTCCACGGCTGGGGGATTATCTTTGACTTCTTCCCCTTTGTATTGGTTAAATACTTATGTGGTGCGAGCATACCATAGTTCTTGCGATCTCCTAGGTTATAATCATTGATATTCAACGTAAGAATCTTATCCAACTATGGTTTTACTGCACGTATCTCCTTCAGGAGGTACGTAGTAATCAACATGTATTCAAAGTCCCTTGGGACGCTATCATGACTCACCACGCCAGCCATAGGCGGGATGTAGTCAGGTAGGATTGATGGGATGACCTTCGCATTTGCCAGGTCATCATGATGCTTGGTTCATTTCTCATTCGCAGCCCAGGATGGTCCCTATCCAAGAGCAAGCAATGGGGATGCTTGCACTCCTCACGTCAATGAAGCCTGAATTCCTGTGGACATCACCTTCTCAGCCATGAGGTCAATTATAATTTCTTCAACAGAATTTTCTACATTGTTGAGGTCGTCCGACATGCATGCTCTAGATCAGGTATCTCAGGTTGGTGATCAAATACACAAGGTAATATACTAGGTGGTGAGGTCTCAATAGGCACAACATGATAATAATGAATTCTCTGTGGGCTTAGATACAATTCGCAAAAGTGTTCTTGGTGCAGCATTCGACGGGATAAATAGACAACATCATAATGGATCCTTCCAACAAGTAAGAGAGCCTTCATCAATGCAATTCCATCTGTTAGGGCGCAGTCCCAACTATCCAATGGCGAGCTTCCCAGCCATAACTATGTTTCTAGACGTTTTGGAGCATCGATATAATGGTCGAGATGCCTCCAACGGTCATATTTTTCCACCATGGCGAAGTGCCAATCTGCGTTGTTCTGATATCCCAGCGAAGTTCAAGTTCTGCAAAACTTCTTTCTGTGAAGTCCTTTCTGGTACCTCTTGCAATTTCTCTATCTTTGCTTTCTTCTTGCTAAGATTTCTAGTCTTCTTTCCTGTGATCTACGTCTCTATATTCCTCTTTCCATTCTTGTTCTTATCTATACTCAACATAGTAACTTTGCGTTGATGAGATTCTTTCATAGGGTTCGAGAGTAATACTTCTTCTTCTGGAGTAGGTGCTCTACTTTCTTGCATGGATAGGTTGCTTAAGCGTTCTTGCATTCTTTCAACTTCGACAGCCAGGTCTCTAGTTCTTAGTAGCTTCAACTTGTCCTCCTGCTCTTCTATTAAGCGCATTATTCTCTTAGCCATGAAATCCCTTAGTTCTTGCTTTTTCTGTTCTATAGCTTCCTCTTCTTTTTTCCTTCTGACTTGATCTTTCTTAATACAGGTTTTTCCTAGCAAAAGAGAAAATGGGGTACTGTTCTCAACAAACTTAATGACCTCAAATTCTTCCTCTGTAGAAGATCCATGAGTACTCATAGGTATCAGGGTAATCCTTCCACATAGGGTTATCAATTTTCCTTTAAACAATTCTATTCCTCCCAGTGAAGGAATCATAGTTGGCTTTACCAAAATTTCCCAAGTTTTTTATGTCATGATATTCACTTGTGTTGCTGCATCCAATACACAATCTATGTCGAAGTCTCTTTTTCTTGTTTCTATACACTCTTTCTCTTTTAGGATCTCTGATAAGTTAATGTCTTTGTGATCACTTAGGGTTGCTTCCATCTGTAATAATACACTCTTTGATTCTTTCTGGGGTTTTGTCATATCTTTAGTTTCTTGTCCTTCCTCAAGGTTTTCTTGTCTCATATTCATCTTATCAACTTTAGCAATCATTCTAAGGAAATCCAAAAATTCATGTTATGTGGCTTTGCAACAAAGAAAAGTAGGGTTTCTACCAGGGCATTCCTTAGCAAGATGTGCTAGTCTTCTGCAAATGTAACAAAGAGTTAGCCCTCTTTTTCTCTTGAATGATCCCCAACATTTCCTATACCACGCACTGGGATCACAATGAGGAACCTGCAAAAAATTATTTATGGGATCCTGCATCCATTTGTTAGTCCAAAAATCCTTTCTACGCATAGGAATAACATATCTTTCATTATTTCTATCAGATCTATTCATTTCATATCTTCTTTCTCCTAGTTGTGCCCTAGTTTTTAGACTAGGACAAAATCTATCAAATATACCTAGATCCATTCTTTTGAAGAAAAAAATTCCACTTATCTTACCTTTATCAAAGAAAAAATCTTTAAGATATTACCACTTTTCTTCAGATCCGATTCCTTTCTTAGAACAGAGCTTCGCAAGCCAAGTAGGATATTGCACACTAGGGCAACATATCTACGCACAGATCTTTCTGTTTTCTTCAGTTCCCAACAATCAGAGTTTCAAGTCCCTGCAACGTAACCATTTGTTGGCACAGGGAAGACCCAGGGTTCAAGGCTACAAAAATGCACCAACAAAACCCTATCTATCGGCCCTTTAGGCAACACCTACGAAGCAGATGCATTCTCACCCGAGGTAGAGGCAGGGGGGGTTGTAGGACTCAAGTGTCTACAACCTAGCTGGGACACAGATCTATGATTACAACACTCTAACAAAGCACTTTAGCAGTTATCATTCATTAGTATTTGACCCTTATTTACAGTGCAGATAACCCTAATTATAGAGAAGTGCAATATTCATTGAGATCTAACACATTCAAGAACTTAGCATATATAGATAGATCAGATCTCAAATTCATTCACATGACTAAGCACTAAGATTTTATATCAAATTCATCTAAACATTCATGAAGGTAAGCGCAAATCATAAATCACATTAATCACACATAACAACCATGACACAGGATATACATGGTTCACCCCCAACATGGGGCTACATCCACCAACTCTTCCTCTTATCTATTATCTTTTGTCAATCATCTTACATGCACAGAGCCTCAAAACCCATTCCACATAGGATAAGAGATCTACACGTACCTCGCGAGATCCTCCCTACCTGAGCTAGGTCACAACACAAAGACTCTTTACAGTTACTTGCACTTAGATCTTCAGGTTCTCAACACATAGTAGGCACAAAGAGTTCACAACTATTCACACTTAACACATTGGCTTACAATTCACTCCTTCTTACATCACCTAGCTTTCTATTTATACTTTACAAAATGGGCCTAAGCATGGGTAAACCCATGGGTTGACAACCCATACCCGTTACATAAACCCAAAACCCGAAAAGTCCACAAAAGGTGGTGAGATCCCGTGATCTCCGCTTCGCCTAGCGTTCCACCTTCGACCATCCCATCGAAGTCCCAAAATTGGTCAAACATGACTAGCGTTTCCACAAAACCTGGTCAAGGGACAACAATTTTAATCTCAAAGTTTCTCAAGCCTTTTCCCAAACTTTTGATGGCTCTAAGGCTAAGATAGGATATTTATAGTTGGAAGTGACTCAGGGTTCAATTCCAGAGGCCATTGGATTTCCCCAAGAAGGAGCTCACTGGTTTAAAAACATCAAGTTCAAAGGCATCCCATGGCACCTACTAATGGCTTCCAAGAGATCGCGTTATAGTGTACAAGGTACACCAATTGTTTTATTTAAACCATGATGGCATGGTTTACTATTGATACTTAAGCAGTTTGTCACCTGTGTGGGTAGATACATACTAGTTTTCTTGTATCATGTCCGTTTGTTGATGGTGTTTTTAGGTTTTGGTTTAAATATGCCATTATACCTACTTAAGAGTGTTGGCACAGGGGCAGACCTAGGGTTCAACACTACAAAAAGGCACCAACAAAAACCTAACTACCGACCCTTTTGGCAACACCTGCAAAGCAGATGAAGTCTCACCCGAGGTAGAGGCAGGGGTGGTTACAGGACTCAGATGTATGCAACCTTAGCTGGGACACATTTCTGTGACTGTAACACCTTAACAGAGCACTTATAAATTATAGTTCATCAATATCTAGTCTCAGTTTACAGCGTAGTTAAACCCTAATAATAAATCAGTGCAACATTCCCATAGATTCAATAGATTCAAGAACTAATCATACTAACATATATCAAATGTAGCATTCATTAACATTATTCAACACTAAGCTACCATATTAGATTCATCTCTCATCTAGCAGCGCACTAAGAATTTAATCATATAAACAAGATAGCAACCATAAATCACAAAGCATTCACAACATAGGATATACGTGGTTCACCCCCACCCTAGGGCTACGTCCACCAACTCTTTGTCTTCTTTATTAGATTCTCTCAATATTATACATGCACAGAGCCACAAAATCCTACTCTGCATAGGACCGGAGATCTATGCACCTCACTAGATCCCCCTTCCCTAGGTTACAGCACAAAGCCTCTTCACAGTCTCTTACAATTACTTACACTTAGCTCTGCAAGTCTCACATAGTATGCACTAAGCATTTACAATCATTACTTGCACTTAGCACAACTTACAAATCTTCGATCACATAGATCGAACTACTTCCTACATCACCTAGCTTTCTATTTATACATTACAAAAGGGGCCTAAGCATGGGTAAAACCCATGGGCCGACATTCCCATACCCATTACATAAGTCCAAAACCTAAAAATCCCTAAAAAAGGGGGTCGAGATCCCGTGATGTCCTCTTCTCCTTGCTCTTTTACTTCGACAGCTTGTCGAAGTCAAAAAAATAGGTCAAACATGACCAAGGATCCTCAAAACTTGGTCAAGGGCCAATAGGCCCCCAAGAATCACCTGTGACTCGTCTCGAGTCACTATGATCTAGGTAGCTCTACTGCAAAATCTTCGATCTTGGCTTGGGCTGCTTCAACCTGTTACTGTTCCATGACCTCCTGTTCAATGAACTCTTGGATGACTTCTTCGTTGACAGGTCCCTCTAAGTGTTGTTCAACTGCAATGATGACTTGCTCACATTCTACTCCTCGGCCTTCGTTCTTTGCGAACAGTTGGAAAGCCTCATCCTGTATAGGTTGGAGCCTTTGAGTCACTTCCATGACTTTGCTCTAAATGGTGTGTACCTATTGTTGAGCAGTGCACTGCTCTTGGGAACGCTTCATCCCTTCAATAGCTGACAGGGGCTTCAACTGCGCCTGTATTGTTTCTGCTTGTTGCTTCACCTCTTGGAGCTGTGACTCCAGTGCCTTCAGTTCTGGATTCTCAGTGAGTCTCTCATAAGTTTGGGCACTGTGGTCACTTAGTTGTTTACATTCCATGGTGAGGGCCTTGATTCTTTCAATTGCGCTTCGGGCAATTGCTTCTCATAGATTTTCTTTGTCTATTCATCTAGAGTAGGAGATAGTTGTTTTCCTTTGATTTCCATTGCAGATCTCAATTTACGCTAGGGAGCTTGGAGATCAAGCCCGGGGATTGGAAAAAATTAGGATGAACATCACAACAAGGTGCAATACATTTGTCTTCTCTCTCTTGCTTGATTGATTCAGTTAGATCTATAGGGAAAGTAGTAACCACTTTTTCTCTTCTGTCTTTGGACCAAATATAGGTGTCTTGGTCCAAAGGGGAGCTTAGCCTATATGTAGGGTAATATTTCTCAGAACCCCATGGGGAAGCTCAAGTACCCAAGTGGTGAGGCATCAACCCAAAGTAGGGATAAAGTTTCTTAGCAAACAATTGGACACCCAAGATAATGGAGGATTAACCCATACAATACAAACTTTTTCCAGCACATCTACAAAATTCCCAAGCACATTAAGAAACTCCCAGGCAATGTAAATTCACCAAAAAGAGAGAGAGGGAATCCTAGGAGAGATAAAATTAGGTTTGGAAATTTTTCTAACAGCTCAAGAAGGATGGCCATGAATTTATCGTCATCCAACTCACTCAATGGTGGAGATCAACTAGTTTTTTATATGACTAAGTCATTAAACCAATATTCTTTGTCAAAATAACTCTCATATAGTAATAAAAATTTATATAGTGATTAACTCCACATACATTCAAATAATATACGAAGTATACATTAAAAATAACCAACAAGCTACCATACAAAACACTGGCGAATTTAACCACAACACAGTAGTAAACTAACTCATTGAGACAAGATTTTTACCTTGGAACACAATTGGGAAAACCAGTCGAATGGTGCTCAGTATATTTTTATTCTGCAAGTATATATGTTTTTTCTTCACCATGCTCTCCTTGACCCAGAAAAATCCCTTTCATTATGAGAGAGAGTGAAGAAATAGGTAGAGCTAGGGGAGAAGGGAAGGCCAATAGCCATGGCTCTTCACTTCATGTTCTTTAGCCTTCTCTCCTTTTCATATTAATTGTATTCTTTAACTTTTTATCTATATCAATATTTGGCTTATTCCATGTAAACTATCATTGTTTTATGTGGATTACATCATGCATTCTTATTATAAATTTGTTTTGCAGGTAGTGAGTCTTATCCACTCTTCAATCTAGATCAATTTCGGATCATCATATGGTTAGGGGAGGAAACATGAATGTTATTCCCTATAGGAAGCTTCTATCCATCTAGGGCTAAGAAGGATGCCTTGAACAACCACACATGACATCTTGAGAGTATAATTGGCCTATTATTGTGGATGTATATGCCACTATGTGGCTTTGAGTAGAAGGCATGTGTTGTAAGGTCCTAGAAATGATCTACCTCTTCTCACCTCTTACCCCTTTGATGGAAATATCCTATTGGCATTGATGTCAACATGAAGACAAAAAGTACCATAGTGAAGTATGACATGGAATTGCAATGAAAGCTACATGAATACTGAGTTACAGGAACTCAGTGGACTACTAGAATGCATGGGATCCCATGGTTGAGTGCTTTGAAAGAATGAGACAATTTCAATTACTACACTGGTCAAGTCAAGTTATCTTGGTGACTGTATATTCTGTTGAGATAGGATTGTGATGAAAAAAATGAATACTCACAAGTCACCCTCTTGAATACTTTCTCGTGCACTATCATTGCAGAGTATATTCGAAGGGAACGTTTTTGATCCAGCACCAAGAACCTTTGATTCTATCAGATCAATATGGTAGTTGATATTTCGTAGCAAGTTTTGGTCATCATTCTTTCCAGGATGAAGTTGGATGACTCTTCAAACCCAATCAATTTATAGCAGCCACCAATGGTTAGATAGAATCAGGCAGTCAATTCTTGAATAAATTTTCTTTGATTTCAAAGGTTAGTAAGTGATTAAAAAAAATGTGACTTTTGTATCACTTTAATAAATATAAAAGTGGAAACACTAAGTGGAGACGAAGTTTATGCAAAAGTGGAAATGAAAGTGGATTAAATATAAATATGACTTTAACAAATAACAAAAGTTGAAAAGTTAGTTGGAAGTGGAGTTTACGTAAAACAAGAGTAAATATGAAAGTGAAATAAAGAAAAAGGTAAAAGTGAAATCAGATTAGAGAAAAAGGTAAAAGTGAAATTGGATTAAAGAAAAAGGTAAAAGAAAAAGGGTAAAAGTGAAAATGCACATGGTATGTGCACATGTTATTTTCAAACCATGGTGGTATTTACCCATGGTAAGGTAAAAACTGAATTAAAAATTAAAAAGGGGGAAAATCAATTATTGTTTAAAAAGGTTGTTACTTTTCAAAAAGAATATGACTTTTCATATAAATATTATTGAAAAGTCACAATGGCTTATTATATTGAAAATACACATACTTATAATGAAGAGATACATTCCTATATTGAATAGGTGCAACTGTTCAGTGGTACATGAGCATTGGAAGACTATATAAATGGAAATTCTTGTTGAAAGAAGGTGTGTCTCTGAGTATGAAATCTAAAGATGAATAACAAAGTAAGAGGCCAAGAAAGTAAATGAAGATATGCAACATAATCCAAAGAAGATTATTAATATTTGAAGGTTAAGGTACTTATCATAAAAGGGAGGTTGGGTGGTGCTAGGGCATGTTGGAGTCTGCAAAGTAGGTTGTAGCCTCCTTCCAGTTGAATTAGGTAAATTGAGGTGTTGCAACATATCTTCAGTTGTAGCTGAAGAAACTAGGGAGTCAATGCTTCCTTCTAATAGGTGCTGGTAAAATCTAGGGGGTCATAGCTTCCTTCTAGTTGGTGCTAGTAAAACATGGAATAGGTGTTTCCCTTTGAGTTGGAGCTCATAAATTAAATGTAATCTTTATTGAAAATAAAAATTATAGTTTTTATTATTCCCAAGTTGGTTTTCCACATCAAAATTTTGAATACAGTACTTTTTTGTTGATCATTTGTGTTGATTTGATAAAATTAATAATTAAGTGGTTTTAGATTGTTGAAAAATGATAATACTGATTCACCCCCCCCTCTAAGTATTAAAAAATATTCCAACAATTGGTATCAGATATGGTTCATTCATCACAGTCTAATCAATGGAAGGAAGATTCTAGGAAACCACAATGGATCAACAAGAAGGGATGTCCTCAAACATAGATCCACTATTCAAAGGAGATGACTATGCATTCTGGAGTATAAGAATGAGAAGTTACCTAATGGAACTGGGATGTGATTTCTGGATATATGTGATAAAGGGTTATGATGTACCAGAAAATCTTCCTTTAGACACAACTGCAAAGAAACTCTACAATGATAAATTAATAGCCATAAATGCAATTCTGGGTGGATTAGCAAATAAGGTATTTATCAAAGTCATGCATTATAAATCAACAAAAGAGATTTGGAATAAACTACAAATCATCTACAAAGGAGATTCCAAAGTCAAGCAAGCAAAGATACAAATGTACAGAGGACAATTTGAAAGCCCGAGGATGAAAGAAGAAGAAAACATTGTTGAGTATCTTCTAAGAGTATATGAAATTGTCAACGCAATCAGAGGACTAGGAGAAGAATTGGAAGACAAAATAGTAGTCCAAAAGGTAATAAGATCACTCCCAATGATATATGATCCCAAAGTATATACCTTGGAAGATCGAGAGAATATTGACAAACTCACAATGGATGAACTACATGGGATTATTGTTGAAATGTACACTTGACACTGANGAATTAGTGTCCAAAACTTTGGAAAATTTTCCTATTTTCATAAATTAATTGAACAACATATATTTATTTCAATTTCACAACCAATATATAAAAGAATAAATATTTTATTTATTTATTTAACTTGAATGAATACATAAGATCAATCTTCATCTTCAAACAATTATGAGAGACTCAACTCTCTGTTACAAGACCCAGCTTGTAGTTCTCAAATCCAACTGAGAAATGAAGAATCCAAACCTCATAACAAGTCCCAGCTTGTTGATCTCAGATCCAACTAAGATGTGAGGAATCCAATCCTCATACAAGACCCAACTTATAAACATGCACCAACCTAATAGAATGAACCTTCATTCAATCCATTATATATAAATATATATACTTCAACAAATTCAACTACATCTTTTGTTCAACACACTTCTTTGTTTATATAGTCTCCAAATAGGTATGAGTTTGAAGCATTATGTCCCTTTGTTTGAACCATTACACCTCTTCATACACATCTTCATTTGAATTTATATTAATAATTTCTATTATTATTATTATTAATAATAATAGTTTGATTTAAAGACTTCAAATCCCTTGTTTTTCATTTATTGTGTTTTGGCTAAAAACCTTTCACTGCAAATGTTGCAGAAATTGGGTTTTGTGGAGGTGCTTCCTTAAAACCATGTTTTTAAGCGTTGCCTCTTCTTTCACCCTTATTCCTCTATCATGAGACCAATGTTTCATGCTTCAAAATTCTTCCCCTTTTTTGTTTTTAGCCCCCATATGTCCAGTGTTGGGACCGTGTTCTATAGGCTTCGACACTTTGGAACTTTTCTTCTCTTCACCAAATCTTGTTATCTCTGAAGTGATATCTTCCGAAGTGTTATGTCTCGAGCAAATTCAATTCATGGTTTTAATCCTCATCGTTGATCACGATTTTAGATCAATGGTCTCATGATTCTTTTAAAAGACTCATTTATCACAATTTTCTTATCCTTATCTAATGGTTGGGATTCAATCGTGGGATGGATGGTTGTCATTTCCTCTGGTACTTCACGACTTCGAGAGTTTGCTATTTTCATAAAATTCCAATTCTCTTGGACTAAATTTCACTGATGTGTGTATACTCTATTAATATTGAGTTGATGTGTGTCCATAAACTTCAACAGTCTAGATCTTATTTTAGAGCTTCGGTACTCCGGGACTCGGGGTTACTAGAACTATGAAGTAGTTCAATTTTTCTGGAGTGATAACCTACCGAATAAGTCATAAAGAGGTCATGACCGCTTGCTGTCGATAAACACTTAGGCTTATGATATCCTTCCACTATGCTTGATCAATAGTTGAGAACGCTCTTGAAGTAAATCAATGGTTAGACTTACTTCATGATTTACGCTTACTATATCCTTCCATTGTACTTGATCAACATTTGAGAATGATCCCGAATTAGATCAACGATTAGCGTTACTTCATGATTTATGCTTACTCTATCCTTCCACTATACTTGATCAACAGTCGAGAATGCTCCTGAATTAGCTCAACAATTAGCGTTACTTCATGATTTATGCTTACTCTATCCTTTCACTGTACTTGATCAACGGTTAGGAGAACACGAAAGATCTTAGATCAACAACCATCATTAACTTCAGCCTTCAGTGCTTTGGGTATTTGCTTGTATTAGAAAATGGATATCCCCAAATGACTTACTCCCCGAGTGATGTAGCTTTTTGATGTCACTGTTGACATGGAACTAGCTGAGTGGCTGCCATGTGTCACCTAGGTTTGTGACTTTCCTATACCTAAAGTGCCAACTATACCTTGACACTTGTCACCATTTAAATTCACCACATGTCCTTGCCGACGTGGTATATTACTGTGTGTACCACATGTCTTACTTTGTGACTTCAGAACTCTGGCCTTCAGGTGAACTTACATGTTCTAAACCCTTTACCTCTGAAGTGGTTAGGATTGAACTTGACAGTCTCCTTGTGATCTGGAGATTCTTATGTTTTAATCCATATCAACGGTTGACGTGACTTTGAGGCTTCGGCCTTCGGGTAATCTTATGTGTTCTTGGCTTCTTTTCGTCAGAGTGATCAATGATGGAGTTGGTTGTTGCTACACAACTCTGATCTGACAACTATAATTTGAGTCATTAGATTTACATTAGTACTTTCATTTATCTTTTTGAAGTTGATGATTTCCAATTCCAACATGTGGTAAGAATTTTCTTTCCTAGTTAACTGGATCTTCAAGACTTCTTCACTTTCTTTAGTTTCCTCAAGTTGAGATTTTAGACTATTAACCAATTCTTCTGTTTCTTTTAGTACTTATTTTCTTTTATTGTCATGTGTCTTTAATTCTTCCATCTCTTCTGTTAGATTAGCAACTCTGGTTTTCAAACTTTTGATCTCTTCTTCTTTGTTTTCTAGTTGAAACTTTTTTTCATGCTCTTCATGGTTATATTGATCTAACTATTGTAGTAGAAGCATATCTTTATTTTGAATTTTCTCCAACTCTTCAAAAGTGCACATAACTATGTATTCAAGTTGGTCAAGAACATCCCTAGTAACTTCAATATATAGACTATTTGTTGGTTCGATACTAATCACTTCAAATGTAGTTATAGCATCATTCTTAAAATCTAATAGTTTTTCTTTAGTGAATATTGAGGTATTCATCAATTCCTTGATGTAGTAGTCTTTACTATTGATGACTGTGGTTTGCATCAAATACTTCATTTCATTCTGATTAGATATCTCTTTCTCTATGTTTTGTTCTTCAATCTGATTGGAATTATCCTTTTCTTTATCTTGTTCCTTATTTGGATAAGAATTATCTTCTTTTGAGTTTTTTTCTTTATTCTGAAAGGAATCCTCTTTATCCGAGTATTGTTTCTTACTTTGATAGGATTTATTTTCTTCTTGTGCTTCATTATGATAACACTTTTCTAGGTGGAGCCATAATACTTTAGCATATTTGTAGTGTCTCATATTTTCTTTGACTTGGTCTGCCAATCCATCCTAGATTTATTTTAAGGCCAATGAATTGTTTCTCCTTGCTTCCTTTGCAATTTTGGTTTTTCTCTTTGAAGTAGTTAAGTGCCAGGTCTTACTTACTACCAAATCCCAAACTTCAGATCCTCTTGACTTCATATATCTTTTCATATTTTTCCTCCATGAAGAATAATCCGTTCCATCAAATACGAGAGCTTCATTTGTGGAGAGAGCCATTTGTCCACCCATTTCTTCTGAATCTACCTTCCAATGTTTAAAATGTGTTGAAGGCACCCGCTCTGATACCAATTGTTGAAATTTACACTTGACACTATGNTGGACAATTTTCCACTTTTCATAAATTAATTGAACAACACATATTTATTTCAATTTCTCAACCAATATATAAAAGAATAAATATTTTATTTATTTATTTCACTTGAATGAATACATAAGATCAATATTCATCTTCAAACAATTATGAGAGACCCAACTCTCTGTTACAAGACCCATCTTGTAGTTCTTAGATCCAACTGAGAAATGAGGAATCCAACCCTCATAACAAGTCCCAACTTGTTGATCTCAGATCTAACTGAGATGTGAAGAATCCAATCCTCATACAAGACCCAACTTGTAAACATGCACCAACCTGATAGAATGAACCTTCATTCAATCCATTATATATAAATATATATACTTCAACAAATTCAACTACATCTTTTGTTCACCATACTTCTTTGTTTATATAGTCTCCCAATATGTACGAGTTTGAAGCATTATGTCTCTTTGTTTGAACCATTACACCTCTTCATTTGAATTATTAATAATAATTTCTATTATTATTATTAATATTATTAATAGTTTGATTTAAAGACTTCAAATCCCTTGTTTTTCATTTATTTCATTCTAGATAAATACCTGTCATTGCAAATGTTGTAAAAATCGAGTTCTGAAGAGGCGCTTCCTTCAAACCATGTTTTTAAGTGCGGCCTCTTATTTCATCCTTAATCCTCTATCATGAGACCTATGTTTCGTGCTTCATAATTCTTCCCCTTTTTTCTTTTTATCCCCCACATGTCCAATGTTGGGACCGTGTTCTCCAGGCTTCGACACTCTGTGAATTTTCTTCTTTTTCACCAAATCTTGTTATCTTCGAAGTGATATCTTCCAGAGTGTTATATATCGAGCAAATTCAATTCACGGTTTTAATCCTCATCATTGATCACGATTTCATATCAATGGTATGATCATTCTTTTAAAAGACTCATTTCTCACAATTTTCGTATGCTTATCTAATGGTTGGCATTCAATCATGAGATGGATGGTTATCGTTTCCTTTGGTACTTCGCAGCTTTAGGAGTTTGTTCTTTTTATAAACTTCCAGTTCTCCCAGACTAAATTTCATCGAAGTGTGTATACTCTATTAATCTTGAGTTGATGTGTGTCCATAAAATTCAATGGTCCAAATCTGATTTCGGAGCTTTGGTTCTCCGGGACTCTGGGTTACTAGAACTCTGAAGTAGTTCAATTCCTTCAGAGTGATAACCTACGAATAAGTCATAAAATGGTGGTGACTGCTTGCTATCAGTTAACACCTCCTCTTACGCTATCCTTCCACTATGCTTGATCAATGGTTGAGAATGCTCCCAAAGTAGATCAAGGATTAGCATTACTTCATGATTCACGCTTACTCTATCCTTCCACTATACTTGATCAACAGTCGAGAATGCTCCCAAATTAGATAAACAATTAGTGTTACTTCGTGATTTACACTTACTCTATCCTTACACTGTACTTGATCAACGGTCAAGAATTCTCTTAAATTAGATCAACGATTAGCGTTACTTTGTGATTTACGCTTACTCTATCCTTCCACTATACTTGATCTATGGTTGAGAGAACATGGAATATCTTAGATCAATGACCATCATTAACTTCGGCCTTTGGCGGTTTGGGTATTTTCTAGTAGTAAAAACTATATATCCCTGAAGGACTTACTCCCGGAGTGACATAGCCTACTGACGTCACTATTGACATGGTACTAGATAAGTGGTTGCCATGTGTCATGTAGATTCATGACTTTCGTATACCTAAAGTGCTAACTAGACCATACACTTGTCACCATCTGAATGCACCATGTGTCCTTGTTGATGTGGGCTATTACTGTGTGTACCATGTGTCTTACTTCATGACTTCGGAACTCCAGCCTTCGGGTGAAGTTACATGTTCTAAACCCTTTTCCACCAAAGTGGTTAGCACCGAAGTTGACAGTCTCCTTGTGATCTGATGATTCTTATGTTTTAATCCAAAAAAGTGGTTGACGTGACCCTGGGACTTTGGCCTTCGAGTAATATTACCTGTTCTTGGCTTCTTTTCGCCGGAGTGATCAGCGCCAGAGTTGGTTGCTGCTACACAAATATGATCTGATGGCTATAATATTTTTCTCCAGATCAATGTTTGTCATGATTTCGGGGCTTTGACCTTTAGGTAATATTTCCTATTCTAGATGCCTTTTCTCGAGAGTGGTCATCGCCGAAGTTGACCAGTTCTACTCAACTTTAATCCAATGGCTAAGATATTTCCCGATACTATCTGACAATTTTAATTAGGAACTTCATGCCTTGGCCTTGCTTATCCTATTCTTCCACTTTATTTTGATCGGACGATCAATATTACTCCCGAAATTTTTCTAAGATCAGACGACTCATGTCCACTTCGGGACTTCCTCTTTGGATAAAATATTTTTCCTTCAGGTAATTTTATCCGAAGTAGTCATCTCTGAATTTGACCATTGTTCCTCCTACACAATCTGATAGTTTAAGTCACTCCCGAATCTTTAATTGTATAGCCATGATTCTCTCTTTCTTTACGTAGGTTTCCTATGTGATCCAACAGTTAGATTTATATCTGAATTCTGGATGAACGACTCCAGTTGCTTGATTTTTATAAAGGTTTCCACCTATAAAAATTATCTTTCTGAAAACTGATCTCCTACATGACTTCAAAGAACTATCTCTTCTGAGCTTTGGAAAATGTACCTCTAACAAAGATCATCGATCCTTGACAGTGATCGAATATTACATTGATGACATTTACCATATGCGTTTTCTCCTGAACTTTATCCTTGCTTTTATGTTGCATTATCTTTCCATCAATGACCCTTCATTACATATGGACAGACCTTATTGGCCATCCTGACACTAATGAGAATTGTATAACTTTGTTCATGACTAATTCATGTTGTATAACTTTGTTCATGACTGATTCATGTTTCCATCAATGACAACACAAAATCAATAATGCCAACAATACCCCCCTTTTTCATTGAGGGGAACATATATGTAAAACATAAATTATTTCATACCTTTTCTCTCCATGTCACTAATGTTCTTTTCTATTTGATAACAAATTTGTTTTCTGCTTAACTTTGTTTTACTGCTTCTCTACCCCTTTGACATCAATGAAAAAGAGTGGGCTATGACTATTTTTCTCCCTCTGTGAATTTACTAACTGCTTATCTCAATTCATTGGGATATTTGTGTTTAAATAAGTAGTCTTATTGATACTAACTTGTAGTGATACCAATTTGTAGTAATCAAGTCTTTTAAACCTAATCTAATTACTTTCTTACTTGATAACCAAAATACTCCCCCCGAGTTTTTACTGTCTTTCCTTTGTCAAATAGGACAAGGGTATGAATCTTACTGATCATCTTGATCTGCTTCTTATTCTTCTTTGATATTTCACATGAATATCAATTGAGGATTGATATCAATTGATTTAATACCAATTTTGTTATCAATTTATCTTTTCTAATATCAATTGATCTTTGCTGATTGATACCCCTTGAAATTCTTTGCTACTTTTTATCTTCTCCCCTTTTCACAAAAATGACAAAAATGATCTTTTCTTATTCCCTCTGAGGTTATACACCCCCTAAGGCAATTTTCTTCTTTGTCCATTTTCTCCTTCTTGTATTCTACAAATCCCCCTATCAATGATTTTTCTTTCTTTGGCTAAAGGATTATGACATCATCAGGATTGTGTCATATTATTCTATAGGGACTTCCCTTTCTTTAGCTTGATCTATTTCATATTCAATTTCACATTCCTTATTAGGACCTTCACCCATCATTTTCTTGTTATTAATTTCTTCATTTTCAAGTGCAAGATCATCTTTATTTCTTTCTCTTTTAGATTTTCTTCTCCATATCTTTCTATGATATATTCTTCTTTTTGGACCTTTTCTTTCTAATTGTGTTTTTGTAGATTTGTCATCTCCTTTTTTCTTCCAAATTTTATTAGGTTTTCTCCCTGACTTGAATGACTTATTTAGGGATTGACATTTTGAAATCCTGCAACTTTGGGATTTGTGCCCAAACCTATAACGGTTGTAACATCTCATTGTATGACAAAATTTTGTTGTGTGCCAAACAAAATTGCATCTCCAACATCTAATTGAGTTTTTATATTTTCTTGCATATCCTTTCTCTAGTTTCTTGCAATCCATTGCTTTATGGCCAAAGTTATGACAAGAAAAGAAATAACCATTGAAGGTTTTTCCATTCTTGAATTTATTTTGGATTGAGAGATGTGTCGTTTGATTTTATTCTTCCTTTTTACTTCTATAACTTCCTTCCTTAACAAAGTTAATGACTTGTAATTTTTTTGTAATTGCACCTTTTCCTTTTTAGAAGGATGATCCTTTATCATGTTTGTAAATGGTGCTCCATTTGTCACTGTCTCCCTTTTTATTGTATCCAAGACCAATTTTTTCATCAAGCGATCTTTGACTATTCCAAATATTATCTAGGATAACTGAGCTATTCTGAAATTTGACAGATTAATTTGTCTTTTCATCCATCTTTTTGAGATTGACTATTTCCAATTTCAACATGTGACATGTCTCTTCCTTTTTAGTTAACTGAATCTCCAGGGCTTCTTCCACTTTATTAGCATGTTCAAGTTGATTCTTTAGATTGATGACTATTTATTCTATCTCATCCAAGACTTCTTTGCATTTAATAGTTTTTTCATATGTATTCAATTCTTCTATATCTTTTGTTAGATCAAAAACTTTATTTTTCAATATTTTGATTTCTTCCTCGTTTTCTAGTTGAATCCTTTTGAGTTTGATGGCTTCTAATTCCAACATTTGGCATGATTCTTCCTTTTTAGTTAATTGGATCTTTTGGGCTTCTTCCTTTTTATTATATTCTTTAATTTGAGTCATTATATATGCATTAGTACTTTCATTTATCTTTTTGAAGTTGATGATTTCCAATTCCAACATGTGGTAAGAATTTTCTTTCCTAGTTAATTGGATCTTCAAGACTTCTTCACTTTCTTTAGTTTCCTCAAGTTGACATTTTAGATTGTTAACCAATTCTTCTGTTTCTTTTAATACTTTTTTTTTATTGTCATGTGTCTTTAATTCTTCCATCTCTTGTGTTAGGTTAGCAACTTCGTTTTTCAAACTTTTGATCTCTTCTTCTTTGTTTTCTAGTTGAAACTTTTGTTCATGATCTTCATGGTTAGATTGATCTAACTGTTGCAGTAGAAACATATCTTTCTTTTGAATTTTCTCCAAGTCTTCAAAAGTGCACATAACTGTGTATTCAAGCTGGTCAAGAACATCCCTAGTAACTTCAATATATAGACTATTTGTTGGTTCCATACTAATCACTTCAAATGTAGTTATAACATCATTCCTAAAATCTAATAGTTTTTCTTTGGTGAATACTGAGGTATTCATCAATTCCTTGATGTAGTAATCTTCATTGTTGATGACAAGGGGTTGCATCAAATCCTTCATTTCATTCTGATTAGAAATCTCTTTCTCTATATTATGTTCTTCAATCTGATTGGAATTCTCCTTTTCTTTATCTTGATCCTTATTTGGATAAGAATTATCTTCTTCTGAGTTTTTTTCTTTATTCTGACAGGAATCCTCTTTATCTGAGTCTTGTTTCTTAATATAGGATTTCTCTTATTCTTGTGCTTCATTCCAATAACAATTTTCTAGGTGGAGCCATAATTCTTTAGCAGATTTGTAGTGTCTCATCGTTTCTTTGACTTGGTCTGGCAATCCATCCTGATTTATTTTAAGGATAATGAATTGTTTCTCCTTGCTTCCTTTGTTGTTTTGGTTTTTCTCTTTGAAGTAGTTAAGTGCCAGGTCCTACTTAATACTGAATCCAAAACTCCAGATCCTCTTGACTTCATATATCTTTTCATATTTTCCCTCCATGAGGAATAATCCCTTCCATCAAATAAGGGAGCTTCATTTGTGGAGAGAACCATTTGTCCACCCTTTTCTTTAGAATATATCTTCCAGTGTTTAAACTATGTTGAAGGCACCCTCTCTGATACCAATTGTTGAAATGTACACTTGACACTGACAGGGACGATGAATCAATGTCACAAAACTTTGGACAATTTTTCACTTTTCATAAATTAATTGAACAACATATATTTATTTCAATTTCTCAACCAATATATAAAAGAATAAATATTTTATTTATTTATTTAACTTGAATGAATACATAATATCAATCTTTTGTTGATTAAGGTTGGTTGTCATTGATGTTAACCCTTGAAGAAAGCCCCGTAGCACAAAGGTTTAGGTAATGGACCCAATATTGTTTGATGTAAATATGACTCATTATTGTTTTGTCATGGTTGATAAGAATTAAATATGGATGAACTCAAAAGTGGTCCCCTTATGGTGAAAGCCCTCACGGGAAGACGCTTTGTGGAGTAAGAGAACCCATTCTTAATTGTGGAATAATGAGATGAAGGAAAGTAAATTTGTCAGGGAAAATATCCTAAATGGATAGTGATTGTCATGTCATTTACGGTGGTATGTGGAACATCACATAATTCCTCATGGTTAGAGAGTTATGACCATGAGAAGTTGGAGACCCCAGGTTTGGGTAATGGACCCAAGTTTGTTTGATGGGTAACGGTATGAGTTATGATATATTTTCAGATAATAATATTCTATATGGATAGTACATGTCATTCCATTTCT
>SNQJ01S0025083.1:315843-325944 GCA_010110895.2 Picea sitchensis
AGTTAAAAGTTTCAGACTTCTTTTTCAATAAAAACAACCAAGTCATTCGAGTAAAATCATCCACAAATAATAGAAAGTATCTTTCACCATTTAGACCTGTTGTCCTCATAGGTCCACATACATCAGCATGTATTATTTCCAAATGTTTTCTTGTAGAATATTCCTTTGTTTTAAACTTGAGTCTAGTTTGTTTACCATGTTGACATTGTTTACAAATAGAGTTGGAAAAATTCTTTATGACAAGTAAGTTCCTTATTGGATCTTTTTTATTTAACTTAATCAAATTGTCAAAGTTAATATGTCCAAGTCTTTTCTGCCATAACCAACTTTCATCTTCATGTCCAAGATAGCAATTTTCATCCTTCTCATCTAAAATGTATATGTTATTTGATGTCCTTGTAGCTGTTCCAACTAACTATTTTGTTTTAACATACCTGATTTGACATTGTTTAGAATCAAATATCATAAGATGCCCTTTATCACATGTTTGACTTACACTCAAAAAGTTATGTTCCATATTTTCAACCAGTAAAACATTTTCAGCCATTATGTCTTTGTTCAAACAAACAGTGCCTCTTCCAATTATTCGAGCTAATTGATCATTACCAAATGTGACCGAACCTTCTTTTCTTTCATCTAAAGAATCAAAGATTTGTTTTATGCCTGCCATATGTTTTGAGCATCCACTGTCCACACACCACTTAATTTTATGATTAGCTTGTAAAACAAGTTTGCACTCTTCAACTTCTAAATGATCATTCTTCCTTTTCTAGTAACTAGTTTTCTTATTTGTGTATTGGTTTATAACAGATTTTTGGAAATTCATTGGACAGTTTCTTGAAATATGTCCAAAGTTATTAAACCTATAGCATTCAACCTCAAATTTTAAAGCATCAAATCTGTTATGTGAGGTGTTCACATTGTTCTGAATAGATTTATCATGTCTTCTTTCATATTCAAATCTAGATATGCCATGATTGTTATGTGCACTTATGTTTCTTAAAAAACGTTACAGAAAGTTGCTTTGTGTCCATACTTATAACAAAAGAAACAATAGCCTTCAAACCTGTTTTGATGTCTTCCATAACTTCTTCTATGAACTATTGTAGCCTGATTCTCTTCTTGCCTTTCTGTTTCAATCTTCTTGCTAGTAATTTTCTCATGATTATCCTTTGTACCTGCTTTCTCAACACCTGAACTAAAACATCCATTAGTTACTGCAGATTTATAACGAATTCCAGTCTTATCATATGTTTAATTTTGACTACAAATAATTTGATTCAACACTTGAGAACTATGATTCATGTTATTTTCTTGTACTTTCTTTCTTAAAGAGACTACTTCAATTTTTAAACCTTCATTTTCGTTATCCTTTTCTACAATCATTTTAGTTAGAGATTCTTCAGTCAGTCTAGCCTCTTCTATTTTAAGATTTAAGTCAACTAACATGATTTCAGTGCTCTCAATCAAACCATTTGATTTCTGTAATTCAAATTCTAGTTTATCAATTTCTATTTTGAGATGTTTACACTCTCTTCTTACTTTCTTTAGTTCAGACAAAGAACTTACAAGTTTAGCTTCCAGGTCAACTTCGCTTTCTTCTTCTTCAATAAGTTCATCATTCTGATTTTCTTATATCTGAAATTTCATCACTTTCATCTATATCTCAGGACTCACTATTATTTTTTATGAGTAGACTTTTCTTTTTATAAGAATTTCTTCGAAATGGATTCTTATACATTTTCTTATATTCTTTGGTTTTGATGTTACTTTTTTCTTCTCCATCAGAATGTTTATGGAAAGGACACTTAGAAGAAAAATGTTCTATTCTACCACAATCAAAGCACTTGAGAGGAAGTGTACCTTTGTACTTTCCAATACCTCGTTTTAGATTTTTGACAAAGTTAGCTTCTTCCATGTCTTCTTCTGAATCCTCATGATTATTGGTTTATGTTTCAACCTTTTTCTTGTCCTTCTTTGCTGCCTTGAAACCTGCTTCCTTATTGGAAGAATTCTCATTAGATGTCCTCATGTCATATGCTGTTAGTATTCCTTGCAACTCATCCATTAATAAAGTTGCAATATCAATTCTTTCTTCTAAAGAAGATATTTTGGGATCAAATCTTGCAGGTAAAGATCTAAGCACTTTTTGCACAATAATACCAGTTTCAATTGTTTCTCCTAAACCTCTCATAGTATTGACTACTTCATCAATACGTAAGAAATAGGTAACTATATCTTCTGATTCTTCCATCTTTAAACTTTCAAATTGAATTCTATATGATTGTAATTTAGCATTCTTTACCTTAGTATCTCCTTCATATACCTTCTTCAGTTTGTCCCATAGCTCTTGTGCTGACTCACAATGCATTACTTTAACAAATTTTGAGCCTGCAAATCCTCCAAGTATTGCATACATAGCTTTGGAATAACTCTCATAGAATTTCTTCCCTGCAGCATCTGTTGGAACTGTTGCTGGAGTCTTATATTCATTCAACAGAGCTTGCCAAACATCTACTCCTTCAGAATGCAAAAACAACTTAATCCTGATACTCCAAAAAGCATAATTGTGTCCATCAGACAGAGGTAATCCATGTTTAGTAAAATCATATTTCTTATCCATTTTTAAGTATCAAACTTCTAGTGATTAAACGAAATCTTGAAGTAACCTGCTCTGATACCAATTGTTATACATGATAGCCTAACTGAGAGGGGGGGGGGGTGAATCAGTTAGATAAAATTTCTTTCCTTTTATTTAACAGATTACTCAATGAACACATATTATGCCTTTTATTGTATGTCTTGCTGCAAATCATTCAAATAAATAAATATGCAATCACATAAATAGACAATGACACAAAGATTTTCATGAGGAAACTCAAAAGGGAAAAACCTCTTCTTCTTATGAATGAAAGACAAGCTCCAACTCCTCTTTACATTCTTATTTTATCTGAGCTACAACCTAGATGAGGCTGCTACCTCTGTTTCTTCAACACCTACTGAATGGAAGCTACAACTCCCGGATGTACAAGCACCAACTTGTACATGAGACTTTTACAGTCTCCCCTTCCTCCTCCCTACCACCCTGAAATGATTCTCTGTCACTAAGAACCTACAATCCAACTCTTTATCTTCTCTGTCAAAGATTAAGAATTCAAATCCTCTCTGTTTTTCATATCACAATTCATTCTTGACCAGACCACTTAGATTTATCAATCTGTGTATGTGTCTTCCCTCCTCTATCTTTTTATCTTCCTCAAAATTTACAGAGCCACATATCTCCCATAATCCTCTCTGTTTTCTTTTCTAGCAACATTCAATTTATATATCTTCATGTATCATCAGTGCGTACAATCAAATCCTCAGGCTTCAAAGAATTAGTTACAGTAACTGAATAACTACCTTACAGTGATCATTATTGGTCAAGGCCTCAAGAAGAACAATAGCCACACGATCAATTTAAATATTTAACCAGCATCGTTCGATGATCATACATTTGTTTTGTCTCAGCATAGAATAACCCTTGAGAACTTCGGCAAGACACTCGTGCTTAAACCATATGCCCATTGGATATGACCACGGGCTTAACTAAAATGCGTTTTGCATTTCGACATTTCGACATTTTTTCTTTTTCAGTTTTCGAGACTCATAATAGTCCTTTTCGACATTTTAGCTTTTAGCGTTTCAACATTTCAGGGTTCGCTACTTCAAAGGTTAAAGTTCCTTTGATCTTTGATTTCCCGATTTGCGAAACTCTGAAATGGAGTCTTTGTTGATGTGCCTGTTTTGGGATTTCGACGTTTCGCATTTCACAACTTCGGGACTCCTGTGATGAAGAGACTCGACTCTTGACTCCTCCAACTCCCAGTATCCAAAACTCTGAAACGTCGTAGTTTTGCATTGCACGATTTCATCATTATTTTCGTGAGTTTCCTTAACACCTCCAACTCCTGGAATCCCGAAATAGAACCTTCCAGAATCATGTGACGTGTGTCCCTTTCGATATTTCGGCATTCATGTTTCGACGACATTTCGTGAGTTGGAAGGCTATCGCATTTCCTTCCTTTGAATTATGATTTCCCGATATCCACTTTTCTCCGATCGACGGTCCCATGGCCTTTCATGATCAGACGGTCCTGATCTCATTGCGACTTTGCGCTCCAATCGACGACCCACAGCCTTTCGTGATTAGATTGTCCTGACCCCATCGAGACTTTGCATTTCACGGTTTTGCGTATCATGATTGTAAAGGTTGGAGATACTCCTTTCTTTGATTCTTGAATTCTGATGGAACTCTCAGCGAACCACCGTGCAACTTCAAGTTTGACATTAATGATAAAACCTGTGCAACAACCTGTGCAAACTGACCAACAAACTCCCCCTTTGGCATTGATGGAAAACTTTAAATCTCTTCTCCCCCTTTTGACATCTATGCCAAAGGAATCAACCATACTCCCCCTGAGCAAATAAAAACCACTTGCAAAGATGTATCATTTCAGCAGCAACTCCCCCTATCAATAATAGTCAATAAACCTATGCAGCCTGATTTGATAATGAAGCCCATGCAATATTTGAGAATGAAATGAAATTACAGAGGGTAAACCTCGAACTAATCAATGAGACTTTCAAATTGCATTTTAGGTAAAGATTTAGTAAACACATCTGCAACCTAATCCTTTGTGCCAACATATTCCACTTTAATAACTTTATACATAACCTGCTCTCTTAGAAAATGAAATTTAATGGGAATGTGCTTTTTTTTGAATGCATAACAGGATTTTTAGAAATGCTAATTGCACTGGTATTATCACAGAAGATAGGTATAGGTTCATCATAATGAAAATGTATATCGTCTAGCATTTGTTTCATCCATAGAACCTGAGTGCAACAAGTTGCAGCTACTATGTATTCTGCTTTAGCAGTAGATAGAGACACTGGTGATTGTTTTTTACTTGACCAACTTACAAGACATCCTCCAAGAAAAAATGTTGCTCCACTCGTAATCTTCCTGTCATCAACACAACCTGCCCAATCAACATCAATTAAAGCATATAAATCAAGCTAATTACCTGTAGAATACCACAAACCATACTCTGTTGTCCCCTTAAGATATCTAAAAACTCTTTTGACTGCAAGTAGATGAGAAGTTTTTGGTGAAGCCTGAAACCTGCCAACTTGACAAACTGCATGCATAATATCAGGTCTTGTAGCTGTAGCATAAATAAGACTACCAATCAGAGATCTATATACTGTCTGATCAACATCTTTAGTATCATCAAACTTACTTAATTTAGAGCCAGTAACCATGGGAGAGCCAACTGGTTTGGACTCTTCCATCTAATATTTATTAAGCATTTCATTGATATACTTGGTTTGAGAAATGGAAATACCTTTATCAGATTGAGTAATTTGCAAGCCTATGAAAAAATTCTTTTCTCCTAGCATGGAAATCTGAAAATCTATCTGCATACTTTCAGCAAACTATTTACTGAGCCTATTATCATCACTACCAAAAATTATATCATCTACATATATCTCAACAATGATCAGGCTAACATTTTCTTATTTAATTTATAGATTACTATCAGTGTTACCTTTCCTGAATCCTTGTTTCCTCAAGTAATTGTCAAGTCTGGACTACCAAGCCCTTGGTGCTTGCTTCAGCCCATACAATGCCTTTTTCAACCTGTAAACATATTGTTCTGTTTCTTGTACCTGAAAACCATCTAGTTGTTCCATATATACTTCTTCCTCTAAATCACCATTCAAAAATGTAGACTTTACATCCATTTGGTAAACTTTAATGTGTTTAGAACTGGCATAAGCTAGAATCAGTCTAATGGATTCCATTCTTGCAACAGGAGCAAAACTTTCTCCAAAATCTATTCCTTCTACTTGTGCATACCCTTTACAAACCAATCTAGCCTTGTTTCTAGTTATTTTACCTACTTCATCCGTCTTATTTCTGAAAACCCATTTAGCCCCTATGACATTCTTATTCAAAGGTCTAGGAACCAACTCCCATGTCTTATTCTTTTCTATTTGACTAAGTTCTTCATTCATTTCTTTCATCCAGTACTCATCTTTAATTGCTTCTTCAATATTTTTGGGTTCAATCAGAGAAAGTAAATATACATGTTCATGAGTTGAGGTGGATTCTTGCCTTCTGCTTCTTGTTCCAACACCTGCATTTATGTCACCAATTATTTGTTCTTCAGGGTGATTTTTTTGTATTCTCTTGCTTGGAGTCTTTGATGGAGTCATGCTTTTGGATGGAGTTGTGCCTTGTGTCAAAGTAGGAATCAATTGTTCACTTTCAGCTGCCTTAGTTTCTTTTGTTTCACTTACTTCTTCATCCATCTTATGTTTGTCATATATATCATGTATTTGTTGATCGTTTTGATTAGATTTAGACTTCAAAAATGAGGACTCATCAAACCTTACATCTATAGATTCAACAATCTTTCTTAATCTGAAATTATAGCATTTATAATCTTTTCTTGAACATGAATATCCAACCAATATGCCTTCATCATTTCTTGAGTCTAATTTTCCGAGATGTTTATCAATTCTTTTAATGTAACACTTACTCGCAAAGATTCTAAAATGTTTTATGTTTGATGGTCTTCCTTTCCATAATTGATAGGGTGTCTTATCATTATTATTTCTTAGCAAACTTCTATTCAAGACATGTACAACAGTGTGAACAGCTTGAGGCCAAAACATGTCATTCAATCTGGACTCATTTAACATTGTTCTTGCCATTTCCATAATAGTTCTATTTTTTCTTTCAAGAACACCATTTTGCTAAGGTGTTTCTGTAACAGAGAAATGTCTTTTAATTCCATTTTCAACATAATAATTGTTAAATTCTTTTGATATAAACTCTCCTCCATTGTCTGACCTTAAGCACTTAATCTTCATATCAATTTCATTTTCAGTCAATTCTTTGAAAACTTGAAAATAGTTAAAAGTTTCAGACTTCTTTTTCAATAAAAACAACCAAGTCATTCGAGTAAAATCATCCACAAATAATAGAAAGTATCTTTCACCATTTAGATATGTTGTCCTCATAGGTCCACATACATTAGCATGTATTATTTCCAAAGGTTTTGTTGTAGAATATTCCTTTGTTTTAAACTTGACTCTAGTTTGTATACCATGTTGACATTGTTTACAAATAGAGTTGGAAAGATTCTTTATGACAAGTAAGTTCCTTATTGCCTCTTTTTTATTTAACTGAATTAGATTGTCAAAGTTAATATTTCCAAGTCCTTTATTCCATAACCAACTTTCATCTTCATGTCCAATATAGCAATTTTCATCCTTCTCATCTAAAATGTATATGTTATTTGATGTCCTTGTAGCTGTTCCAACTAACTGATTTGCTTTAACATGCCTGATTTGACATTGTTTAGAATGAAATATCATAAGATGCCCTTTATCGCATGTTTGACTTACACTCAACAAGTTATGTTCCATATTTTCAACTAGTAAAACATTTTCAGCCATTATGTCTTTGTTCAAACAAACAGTGCATCTTCCAATTATTCGAGTTGATTGATCATTACCAAATGTGACTGAACCTTCTTTTCTTTCATCTAAAGAATCAAAGATTTGTTTTCTGCCTATCATATGTTTTGAGCATCCACTATCCACACACCACTTAATTTTATGATCAGCTTGTAAAACAAGTTCGCACTCTTCAACTTCTAAATGATCATTCTTCCTTTTCCAGTAACTAGTTTTCTGATTTGTGTATTGGTTTATAACAAATTTTTGGAAATTCATTGGACAATTTCTTGAAATGTCCAAAGTTATTACACCTATAGCATTCAACCTCAAATTTTAAAGCATCAAATCTGTTATGAGACTACTTCAATTTTTAAACCTTCATTTTCCTTATCCTTTTATGCAAGCATTTTAGTTAGAGCTTCTTCAGTCACTCTAGCCTCTTCTATTTTAAGATTTAAGTCAACTAACATGATTTCAGTTCTCTCAATCAAACCATTTGATTTCTGTAATTCAAATTCTAGTTTATCAATTTCTCTTTTCAATTGTTTACACTCTCTTCTTACTTTCTTTAATTCAGAAAAAGTACTTACAAGTTCAGCTTCCAGGTCAACTTCGCCTTCTTTTCTTCAATAAGTTCATCATTATGAGTTACCATAGCCATAAAAAGTCTTATATCTGAAATTTCATCACTTTCATATATATCTGAGGACTCACTATTATTTTTGATGAATAGACTTTTCTTTTTATAAGAATTTCTTCGAAATGGCTTCTTATACTTTTTCTTATATTCTTTGGTTTTGATGTTACTTTCTTCTTCTCCATTAGAATGTTTTTTGAAAGGACACTTAGAAGAAAAATTCTGTATTCTACCATAATCAAAGCACTTGAGAGGAAGTTTACCTTTGTACTTGCCAGTACCTCTTTTTAGATTTTTGACAAAGTTAGCTTCTGCCATGTCTTCTTCTAAATCCTCATGATTACTAGTTTTTGTTTCAACGTTTTTCTTGTGCTTCTTTGCTGCCTTGAAAGTTGCTTCCTTATTGGAAGAATTCTCATTAGATGTCCTCATGTCATATGTTGTTAGTATTCCTTGCAACTCATCCATTAATAAAGTAGGAATATCATTTCTTTCTTCTAAAGCATATATTTTGGGATCAAATCTTGCAGGTAAAGATCTGAGCACTTTTTGCACAATAATACCATTTTCAATTGTTTCTCCTAAACCTCTCACAGTATTGACTACTTCATCAATACGTAATAAATAGGTAGCTATATCTTCAGATTCTTCCATCTTTAAACTTTCAAATTGAATTCTATATGATTTTAATTTAACATTATTTACCTTAGTATCTCCTTCATATACCTTCTTCAGTTTGTCCCATAGCTCTTTTGCTGACTCACAATGCATTACTTTAACAAATTTTGAACCTGCCAATCCTCCAAGTATTGCATACACAGCTTTGGAATTACTCTCATAGAATTTCTTCCCTGTAGCATCTGTTGGAACTGTTGCTGGAGTCTTATATTCATTCAACACAGCTTGCCAAACATCTACTCCTTAGGACTGCAAAAACAACTTCATCCTGATACTCCAAAAAACATAATTGTGTCCATCAAATAGAGGTAATCCATTTTAGTAAAATCAGATTTCTTATCCATTTTTAAGGATAAAAAATCCAGTGATTAAACTGAATCTTGAAGTAACCTTCTCTGATACCAATTGTTATACAGGATAGCCTAACTGAGAGGGGGGGAGGGTGAATCAGTTAGATAAAATTTCTTTCCTTTTCTTTAACAGATTACTTAATGAACACATATTATGCCTTTTACTGTATGTCTTGCTGCAAATCATTCAAATAAATAAATATGCAATCACATAAATAGACAATGAAACAAAGATTTTCATGAGGAAACCCAAAAGGGAAAAAACTCTTCTTCTTATGAATGAAAGGCAAGCTCCAAATCCTCTTTACATTCTTATTTTATCTGAGCTACAACCCAGATGAGGCTACTACCTCTGTTTCTTCAGCACCTACTGAATGGAAGATACAACCCCCGGATGTACAAGCACCAACTTGTACAGGAGACTTTTACAGTCTCTCCTTGCTCCTCCCTACCACCCAGAAATCATTCTCTGTCACTAAGAACCTGCAATCTAACTCTTTATCTTCTCTATCAAAGATTAAGCATTCAAATCCTCTTTGTTTTTCATATCACAATTCATTCTTGACCAGACCACTTAGATTTATCAATCTGTGTATGTGTCTTCCCTCCTCTATCTTTTTCTCTTCCTCAAATTTTACAGAGCCATATATCTCCCATAATCCTCTCTGTTTTCTTTTCTAGCAACATTCAATTTATATATCTTCATGTATCATCAACGTGTACAGTTGAATCCTCGGGCTTCAAAGAATTAGTTACAATAAATGAATAACTACCTTACAGTGTGTTATAACCCTAAAATGCACCATACAGGTTTACCTGGCATCAGGCCAACTCATGCCTCTTCCTAGCCAAAGCCATGCTGAGTAATTCCTCAAAATTCACTTGAAAACAAGCAACCCGCGCCCTAACTTCTTACTGGGC
>SNQJ01S0025084.1:0-41728 GCA_010110895.2 Picea sitchensis
CCTAAAATATCAATCTTTGCTACTAAAACTTATTACAGTGATATAATGTTCATCAATGGCTTACCAGTCTCATCATTGTTCTGCTACACTGCCCTGCTCTGTCTGCCTCACTGTCTTCCTGCACACATGCCTTGCGCTTTATGTTCTTCTTCCTTTTATGCTTTGTGCGCCATGTCCATTCAATGCACCATTCCTCTTATGTGTATTTCAGCTGCTGCACATTGCCTCCTTCTACACGCCTGAATCAGTCTCAACAGCTACCCTCATCTCTTCTTTCTTCTCCATTCTCCTAGTCTCTGTGCACCTTGTGCATGCCATATGTGCAATGCTTCTACATGCTCTTCACCGTGCCATGGTTCTGCTCATCGGGTTGTTCACTACCACTCCACTTTTGCTCTGCTTCGCTTGCTCAAGCCTTAAAAAGAAAACTGCATCTCTCTTTTGTCTATTCCTCATTTGTTACTACTCTCTGAGTTTTATCTCACACTGCGCATATTCTTGGTCTCACACTGCGCATACTGTAATTTTTCCTTCTTTATAGTTCAACTCATTTTTCATTCAGAACAGCCAACCATGCACAATCACTGCGTGTTTCTTTTATACACTACTACCACTTTAGTTACCCCTCAAAACCCTAGAATAACAATGATTCAGCAACTGAAACGCCAACCGTCCAAGAATCATGATTCGGTTCTGCTAACTAAATCATAACTGAATAATTAACTGTGAAGTGCAACAGTAGCCCTCCGATCATATTCAAATTCACCTGCACCATTGGATTAAATCCGCAGGGTCTTGCATTTATCCCATATGCCCACTAGCTGTGACCATGGGCCTAATCAAGATGTGTTTCGCATTTCACAACTTTGGGACTCCTTTGATGAAGAGTCTCGGCTCTTCATGTTGCGATCGCCGAAACTCCAAAATGGAGTTTAGTACTGCTAGCTTATTTCCTCTCTTGTGACCATTATCTGTGACCAGGGGCCAAGCACGAGAGTGCTTCACAATTTCGTACCTTCACGAGCTTTCATCTTGCCTGATCAACAATCCACAATATCCCTTTGATCGATGCCTCAGATTAAGTCGTGGTTTCGCATTTCGGGGTTTCGGCATTTCTGTGATGAAGTGTTTCGACACTCCAAGTCACGAACCCCGAAATGATCTGAAGGTATTTCGGTGTTTCACATTTCAGCATTTCAGCATTTTCGTGATGAAGTGTTTCGACACTCTAAGTCATGAACCCCGAAATGATCTGAAGGTATTTCGGCATTTCGCATTTTGTGATTTCATCATTCTTGTCGTGAGTGTCCTTGACACCTCCAAATCCTAGTATCCGAAACTCCGAAATGGAGTCAGATCAACGGTCCATGATCTCCCTTTTATCAACGCCTCAGATTAAATCGTGGTTTCACATTTCGTGATTTCCTCATTCTTGTCGTGAGTGTCCTTGACACCTCCAACTCCCGATATCCGAAACTCCAAAATGGAGATTAAGTCGTGGTTTCGCATTTTTTGATTTCATAGGATAGAGCAATTCCTTCCTTTGAATTCTTAGTCAGTGAAATGTTGATCTGTGACTACATGTCCTGCCCGAAGATGTACGGTCCTCCTGCTTTCAAGATTTTGTAAGCCCACTTCTCCTAGCACTTTAAAGAACGTGGAGGTTCTCCTGGATCCAACGATGGTCAGACCCTGCGCTTAGATCTAACGCCCAATATCTGTTGCTCTTCATTGTTAGGCTTCTGATCCTTCCATGCCATCATCGCTACTGATCTTCCTTGCCTGCCTGTTTTCCATTATTGTCTCCCAACTGTAAACCTGCCAACGTTGCTACTATTCTTTCCTGTAACCATACCTTCATCGTTGTTGTTCTTTCCATCAATAACTGTAAGCATGCTATCGTTGTTGTTGTTCTTGCCTGTATACATGACATCGTTGTTGTTGTTCTTGCCATCAATGACAAGCACGCTATTCTTGTAAACATGCCAACAAGAAAAGCCATAGAAATTTTGGGTCAGTCTTCATCTTCAAAGGGTAAATCTGTTTTTTCTGAAGAAACAATTTTTGACTCCCAAATACCCGTTATTGTTCCTCAAGAATAATTAGTGCATGTGATTGAAGAAAAATATGTTATACACCCTTCAGAATTAGTTCTTCCTGCAACAATTTATGTTAATGATTTGACCGTTGAACAATGGAGAGCATTTTATGAACTTATCAAAACAGAAGAAGAAGATACAATCTTCACATCTGAAACCCTAAGTGAGTTTCCTGCACATACCAAAGATGAAATTGAACACATATTATCTTCATCTTTATCTCATATTTTCACTTCTCAGAGATTTAAGCCTGAAATTCAAGTTTTCAATAATATTTTGGCTATTGAAGGACTCTTAAAATTTCAAGAGATCCATTCTCAGCCTTCATCACACCCTAAAGTTCATACTCCACCTTCACCTCATATTTCATAGCCATCTTCTCCTCCTAAATATCCTACTTTAGTTGTTCACACCATGGTTGTCAATATAATGGACGCTATCATAGTTGCTAGGTATTCACCCCTGGTGTTACCTCAAGTGTTATATGCTTTCCCAACTGGAGACTATATGAAATATTTTCTTAGGTTTAATGGAGAAGGAGATGTAATAACTAAATAACATTTATCCTCTTTTTATAGCTTTGCATACAACTTTATTTTTGAACAAACACATGTTTGGATGAGGTTATTTGTACATATTTTCGATGGGAAGGTAAGGAAATGGTTTAGAGGTCTCCCTACCAATTTTGTTGCAGAAATTGATGCTTTAGATGAAGTATTTCTTAAACAGTGGGGAGACCAAAAAGACTACTTGTACTATATTATTGAATTTGGATCTATAAAGAGAAAACAAGGTGAGTCAGTGTCTGACTTTACCAAACGATTCAACAAAATGTATAGTAAAATTCCTGATGAAATTAAACCCACTAAGAATTCTGCTAAAATCACTTTTGTCAATGCTTTTGATGCTGAGTTTTCCCTATTGTTAAGAGAAAGAAGGTTTGTCACTCTAAGTCTGATGCAAGAGGTTTCTATTGAAGTAGAATCAAATATTTTAGCAGCTGAAATATTAAAGTCAAGATCTGATAGAGATAAGAAGAATCAAAAGAAAGAACTTTCATCTTCTTCCAATCCATCATCAGATCCTAAAATAGATTAAATGGCCAAAATGATGAAAAATTTGACATCTGAGCTTGCTAGATTGAAATTGGAAGATAAGAAACCAAATAGGCATGTTTAGGAAGGAGAAAATAATAACCCTAATCAGTTTAGAAGGCCACAAAATGATCCTCAAATTATGCAAAGGGAAAGGAGGAATCAGGATGATCAAAGGGTACTACCTCCCTTTCAAAATAATGCAGCAGAAGAAACTGAAGGGGTTGATGACATTGAATATGATTCAACAGTTCATTTACATGATATTGAACTACCTTCCACTCATCTAACATAACAGGAATATGAAAACTCCCTTATATCAAATTAGTTTGATGAGGATGATGCAGAAGAAATTTTTCAGAATGAACCTTATAAGAAGAAATGTGATCTAAGACCTAGATTAAGTGGATCAAAGGAATATAAATTAGTTCAGACAAAGAAGACAAGTGCACCAGTCAAGCAAGTAACAAATTAGATCAACAACAACAACATCATGTCAAGGTTAGTGTTCCTAAGGTAAAAGAGGCAGAAAAGCAGTTGATTTCTTTTAGTTTGCAGCATGAGATTAATAAGATCAAAATCCCTATACCTTTGATAGAATTAATGAAGATTGATCATTTTAAAAAGACTATTCTGAAAGTCTTACAACCTCCTTTTCATGTAAATTTTTTTGATACCATAAATCTTGAAGACGAAAATCTTGCTATTACCATTGGCCCACATATTGAAAATGGATCTAATATTTCTCCTCCATTTTATGTATCTTTGAATGTTCATCAGAAAATTATGCATAACTACCTTATGGATTTAGGATCTTCACACAATGTCATGCCTAAGGTAGTGATGGATGAGCTAGGTCTGGATATCACTAAGCCCTATCAAGACTTATACTCTTTTGACTCTAAAAAGGCTAAGTGTTTAGGAGTCATTAAAGACCGGGTTGTCACCTTATCTCAGTTGTCTATGAAAAGTGTGGTCATGGATGTTGTAGTGGCTAATATACCACCTAAGTTTTTCATGTTGTTATCCAGGTCCTGGGATAAGAAGGTAGGGGGATCATTACATATGGATTTTACATATGCTACCATACCTATAGTTGGAGGAGAACACTGAAGGTTGTACATGGAAGTCAGACTAGCCTATCTTGTAAGTGATCATGAAAATCCAAGAAATCACCCCATTTATGCATTTGAAGATGAAATCGGATCATCTATATTTCATATCAGTGATGATGCTCTTGAACCATTAGCAATCAGATCCGTGGAAAACCAAGCAAAGGAGGTGGAACATGTGGTTTGAAATATTTTCTTTGATGGTTCTAATTCAAAGGAAGGATATGGTGCTAAAGTTGTATTCATTTCCCCTACCAAAGAAGTCATACCTCTGTCATATAAATTAGAATTTGATACCACCAACAATATTGAAAAATATAACACCTTATTGTTGGGATTAAGAGCTGCAAAGGATATGGGTATTGATAAAATTGTTGCTTTCGGATATTCAAAATTGATTATTCATAAAATCAAGAATATGTATCAGACAAAACACCAAATATTGAGGCAGTACATAAATGAGGTATGGGACCTTATTGAAAACATTTTTCTATCTTTTAATATAACTTTTGTCCAAAGAAGTTTGAACCAACAAGTTGATTCTTTAGCCCTGACAGCTAGTAATTTCAATACTCCTATGTTTTCAAATCTGAGATATGAAATTGAAGTAAGGCATAGGCCTTCCATTCCATATAACATCAAATATTGGTAGGTTTTCAATGATGATCGGGAATTGAGGAGGTTTTTAGAGACTATTGATGATTTTTTCGCAATCTCTATTGATCAGGAAAATAAAGATGATGATGTAGAAATTCAAGTTGATATCCTGCTTCAAGATAAAATTTCAAGTCACAGGATTGTAGAATTGAAGACAACCCATTTACCAAAAGGTTTAGTTCACCTTGAAAGGTTGTTTGACCATAATGATGTATCTAAGAAGTCTGTTGTTCAAAGTCAATAAATAGAGCTTGTTGATTGCAATATCAGTTCTAATTCAAACCCAAAGATTGTAAAGCTATCTAAAGCCTTGTCAGAAAAGTAGAAGGGTAGGTATGTTAGGTTGATGAAAGAGTTTTCTGATGTATTTTATTGGTCTTATGAATACCTTAAAGTTTTTCATACATAAGTAATTCAGCATAAGATCCCTTTAAAGGCAGGATCCAAACATTTTAAGCAAAAAATGAGGCAGTTCAAACCTATGTTGTTGCCTATAATTGAAAAATAGGTGAAGAAATTGCTTGATGTAAAGATTATAACACCACTCAGATACTCAGACTGGGTGGTAAATTGTGTTCCTGTCAGAAAAAAGAATGGTGAAATAAGGTTGTGTGTATATTTTAGAAATATGACTAGGTGCTCTTTGAAGGACAACTATCCATTTCCCAAGATGGATCATATTCTGCAGAAATTCGTGGGTGCGCAAAGGATTCCCATGATGAATGGATACTCTGGATAAATCATATATCATTTTTTGAAGAAGACTTCCTTCAGTACTCCTTGGGGAACTTTCATGTATGACAATATGCCCTTTGGTTTGATAAACACAGGGGCTACTTTTCAAAGGGCCATGGACATAGCATTTGTGGGAGAAAAAGACAAATTCATGGTAATTTGTTTGGATGATATTATTGTTTTCTCAAAATCTGATGATGAGCACCTGCAACACCTCAAGAAGACATTTGAAAAGTGTAGGAGATATGGCATATCATTAAATCAACACCTCAAGAAGACATTTGAAAAGTGCATGAGATATGGTATATCATTAAATCCAAAGAAATCTCAATGCTTCATGCATGAATGGAAAGCTCCTTGGACATATTGTGTATGTAGGAGGAATCAAGATAGATCCTGAGAGAGTGGAGGCCATTTAGAAGATTGATATTCCAAGGAAAAAAAAGGCTATACAATCCTTCATAAGGAGAATAATTTTTTTAGGGAGGTTCATACCTGTCTTATCGTTCATACCCAATTTTGCTGAAATCATCAAGATCATTAACAATATGCTGAAAAAAGATGCAGAAATTAAATGGAAACTACAAGCAAAGTCTTCCTTTGACAGGATAAAGCAAGCCTTATTTGAAGCTCATGTTCTCATCAACCCAGATTACTCTAAAGAGTTTTTTATTTTCTCATTTGCATCTGAAGATACCATTGATGTTGTTCTGTTGCAAAGGAATGATGAAGGGTATGAGAAGCCAATTTCTTTCTTCAGTAAGAGTCTTAAAGATGCAGAGTTAAAGTATGACATTATGTAAAAGCAAGCTTATGCCTTTGGTTAAGGCATTTAAATCCTCAAGTGTATGTTTTGCACTCTGAAATTATTTCTTATGTTCCAAATAGTGTTGTGAAAGAAATTATTTTTCAACCAGATAGTGAAGGAAAGATAGGGAAATGGATAACCAAGCTTTTGGAATACAATTTGGTCATAAAACCTACTAAATTGATCAAGGGACAGGGTCTTGCAAAGTTTCTTACTGAATAAAATTATAAAGTTCTTGGACTGCATCACATTTTTATTCAATCAGATAAATCGGGATTACAAGCTGAAGGAGCATGCCTACAAGTAATGGACAAATATATTTCTTCATCTTGGTATAAACACATTGTTTACTTTTTACAAAACCTTCAAACTCCTCTTGATTTTGATAAGTCTAAGGTTAGATCTTTCAAACTCAAAATTGTGAAGTATTGTATAGTTAATCAAGAACTATTTTGGAGAGACCCTAATCGAGTTCTACTAAAATGTGTTGATGAGGAAGAAAGCAAGCAAATTGATTGATTTTCATAAAGGTTTTTTTGTGGAGGACATCATCATTGGAAAGCTACAACTTTCAAGATCCTAAGGGAAGGCTACTACTGGCCTATATTATTTTCTGATGTATTTACCTAGGTTAGAGCATGTCAACAATGCCAGAAGTTTGCAAGAAAGAAACAACTTCTATCCCTGTCCCTGAAACCTATAATTAAAAAAGGACCTTTTCAATAGTGGGGCCTGGATTTCATTGGAGAAATCCACCCACCTTCTTCTGGGAAGCATAGGTGGATTCTCACAGCCATGGATTATTTTACAAAATGGATTGAGGATGTCCCTACAATAAATGCTACAGATAAAGTCATCATGAGCTTTCTAGAAGGAAATGTTTTCTCGAGGTTTGGATGTCCTAAAAAACTAGTTATTGATAACACTCAGGCATTCAAGTCTGCTTCCATGGCTGTATTTTGTGGAAAATACAATCTTAAGTTGTCACACTCCACCCCATATTATCCTCAAGTTAATGGATTAACATAGTCTTCCAACAAAAGTCTTGTCAGAATCATGAAGAAATTGTTAACAGAAAATAAAAGGTATTGGGACTCTAAGTTGAAGTTTGTTTTATGGGTTGATAGGATCAGTACTAAGAAATCAATTGGAACCACTCCTTTTCAACTAGTCTATGGGACATATGCAAACCTTCCAACTCAACTTGGTCTACCTGTATTAAAAAAAATTCAAGAAGAGTTGGAAGAACCAAATGATATTTAAAGGCGAATTTTACATATCATTGAAGTTCAGTAAAAGAGGGAAAAGTTGAATGAAGAGTATGAAGCCTGTCAGATTAAATTCAAGGAAATATTTGACAAAAAGACAAAAAAATACAATTATAAAGTAGGAGATCTTGTGTTGAGGTGGGATGTTAAAAGAGAAGACAAATCCAAGCATGGTAAGTTTGAAAATTTATGATTTGGTCCTTTCAAAATAGCCAAGGTGTTGAATAATAATGATTTCCTCTTGCACAATTTGGATGATACTAAAATCTTTGGTGGCCCAGTTAATGGGCAATTCTTGAAACACTACTTCCTTTAAACGAGCCAGAATTTTCAGTTTGTACATATTTTTTCAGTTTGGTACAAATAAGACTCCATATCCCAATGGAAAGTACAAGCATATTTTCTTCACAAATAATTTTATTTGATGCAGTATGAGTGATTGATTTGAACAAATGAATGTCAAAGAAGAAAACAAAGCAGGGTTACATGTAACAGATTCTATGACAAGTTAGAAAGGTGAAAGGATTTGGTCTACAGATTCTTAATGTTTCATCATGAAGCATTATCCCCAAAAGGAGCCAGTGTTAGTCCTTGAATTTGTCATGACTTGTTATCCACAAATTACCCTTTTCTACCACGCTTTGTTTGCCTAAATTTCCCCTTTGACTCATTTCTTCTATACCTTATGGTGTGTTTTTTATGTTTTCTTAAGCATTTTTTTCATGCATTAGTGAGATAAAGTTTGAATTTAGATAATTTGAGTATCTCCCATCAAATTTGGAGCCAATTTCTATTAGTTTTGAAAATTTGAAATAAAATAAAGGCGCTACAAGAATATTGTTATTCTTGTATAACCTAAAATCATGATTGATTTGAATGTGCTCAATCCTGAAAAATCATGTGAGTGGTTATGATATTATGCCATAGACCCAGCAATGCCAAAACATTATAATTTCATCAAAATGAGGATCAGGATGATGATCTAGGAAGATCGTGTTTGTACCTTCCAGTGTTTACATCAAATCGAGGTTTTGGGTCACGTTTTAAAACACAAATAGTGATGATTTAGAATTGTGTTAATATCTACATCGAGACCTAAAAGGTGTTCTGCAAATAAAAGAGGCTTCTTTATATCATTTGATTTTCCAAAAAACTCTAGAAAGACCATTAGTTTGAAACCTTAGCACCTGCAGGTTAACGAGTACAATGACTCCCAAAAAAGGTGGACAAATCAGTCAATTAGAACTAGAAGGAGTAGAATTGTTTGAGGCCTTTCCCCGGATCATGCAGAATTTTAAGGATACAACGTGGTTCGAGTTTTGTTGTACATTCCAGGGATACCACAAAGAGATATCCATGCTTTTCGCACATAATTTCGATGGATTTGATATAGTGGTAGGTAATGTGTTGATACATGTGACAGAACACTCAATTGGAGTTGTATGTAGACTGTCCATGTATGGAGAAAGGTGGTGGAAAAAGGAAATGTTGTCTGCTAATCTTGTCAATAATTTTTTGGTTCCAGAACATCAAAACCCCAACTATAGTCAAAGAATTCCACATAAATGGATAAAATAGGAATGGAAAATTGTTCTGGCAATAATTAGAAGGTCCATTACTTGTGAAGGGAGGTTCTTTGTTGTTCATTGTTATCATATAAGATTGTTAATGCAATTAAATGGTGATATCCCTTTGTGTTTGCCTTTTTTATTTACTGGAAATATTAACAAAAATGTCCAAAAGGGTACAAACTCATCCTACAATTATTGGTAAGAGTTTGTTTCATTGAGACCTCATCAAAACTATGGTTTTGTATGCATTGAGATAGCTTCAACTTTCCTGGAATTGGTTACTTAGTTCATTAAGTCTTGAAGAAAATGGATCAAAACAAAGGGCCACTCTAGAAAAGAAACTCGAAACAGAGAAAAGACCCAGAGATTTTGTAAAGTCACAAGAAGACTCCCTTGTATCTAGAAGGAATAGGTCTTGCAAAAGGAAGTATCAGTTGCAGCAAGAAATTGAAAATAAGCCAGAAATTGATTCCCCTGCTTTAAAGCATGAAGTTAAAGGTTTTGACATAGTTTACACTAGAAAGATGGAAAAACACATAGCAGAGCAGCTGAAGGAAGTCAAACTAGAACCTGAAACAGAATATCATGATGAAACTGTAGAAAATATCACTAATAAAAGATAGAGTAAGCTTGATAACGGAAAACAAGTTGAATATTAAAAAACCAGGGATAAAAGTAGGGCAACTAGTAAACTAAGGATAAATTCTAAATCCTTATTCAAGCCTTCTTTGAAAAAGGACAATCTGATTGTTCTTGATGATGATACAAATGAGAAGACCCCACATAAAATAAAGAGAACAAAGAAACAGTTACAAGTGCCAGAAACAGTGAATTCTAAAGATGAAATGGAGCAAGATACAACAGATATCCCAGAGATGGATGAGTTACCAGGTCCAGATATGCAAGAAGTTGAAATTCCAAAAAATCATACAGGAGAGGAGATCATTGTGGGTTCATCTTCAAGAGGGGACAGGTATGAATTTAGAGCAAGAAATCCCAAGTTATCAATTGACCTAAATCAACCTGCAATAGACGAAATCCATGAGAGATATTCCATAGAGACAGGGAATGAATCAAAACAATAAAATAAAAGATTACAAGCAGTTATCAAGGAGTTGAAATAGGAAAAACTGGCACTTGAACATTGGAATGCCAAGCAACAGGAAAAATTGCAGAAGCTTAAGACAAAGAACAAGAATCAATGAGAACTATTTAAAAAGGTGAGGAAGATGAACATCGGGCTCTATTGGCATAATGTAGTTCTCAAGACTAAATTGAAACAAGAACAGCCCAAAGGTTCCTCCTCTACTCCACGGTGAAGGTTCCAGAACCAAGGCAGAATACAATTTTGATTTTTGTCAGACATGAGGAGTACCTATGTTTAAAATAAATTGGAAATTCAGAAGTTGTTTTCAAGGACTATACATAGATCAATTATTTGCAGTTGAATGGAGAATACAAGGAACACAACTTATGCAATACAAAAATATTTTTTTGACATACTTTTGTAGTCTTCTTCCAACAAGTTATTGAAGTGATTTGATCCAATCAAGTATTTGTTCACAACATCAATTTTGTTCACTTTTTTATGCAGGTTTGAAGAACCAACTCAGCAAACAGTGGTAACAATCCTATTTTATAGGATTTGAATATCTTATGAGATCAAGACTAGTCAAAAATATCTAGATATCTATCTAATGAATAGACTCTTGAGATTTGAATAGGATGAATGCAATAGGAGTATTCCTAGATGATAGCCAGAAATTAGGATCAGATATGAACTGCATCTAGATAATAGGATCTGTTGAAATCACTTTTTTGTATAAAAAGGCAACTTGCTTACAGAATTAGGGGTTGGTGTGGTGATATTGACATAATGTGCTTCTTATTGTAAATCTGGAAACTTATTTCATTTTGCACTTAATGGAAAATGCTATCTGATGGTTAGACTATCTCTTATTGTCATTAATAATTTCTCTTCTTACTTGAATGCATGTTTATCTTTTGTTAAGCATTTGATATATATTTTTATGTTTGTAAGCTAATGAATATTTCACTAAATGCTTTTTCATTACATGACTTGTTTTTAAGAACATTATTCTTGTTTTTTGAATGATATTTAGGATCAGGAATTTTCCTATGTGAGTGAACAAATTGGAATCTTGCATATTTCTTTCTTTTATGATAAACTCCTTTATCTGACTCGTCAGATTGACTACCATTGACTAAGAAAGTGTGATAGGAATTCGATTTTTGTGATCATAGATTGATATTATCCTTTTTATCCATTACTTGACCCACAAACCAATTTCAAAACCCAAAATAGACTTATAATCATAAACCATTGCAATCATTGAGGTTCCCTAGCTTTCCCTTTAGCATTCAAGTGCAACTTTAAGGACTAACATCTTTTGGCATCATTGTTGGGGACAAAGGAATGAAGATATTTTCCCTGGGAAGAATAAAAGTGAGAAATACTAGCTCTTGATGGTGAACAAGAGTTGGATACAGAAGTAGATTGCATACTTTTTCACCTAGCAACTCCATTATAGAAGATATGGCTCCTAAAAGAGAAGTGAAGGGATCAAAGTTTGAGCCCACCAAAACCTCGATATCAGCTTCATCTTCAAAAAGGAAAGTGACCAGAGCCAATCCAGATCCTAAGACAACTCCAACAATATCATATCCTGAAAATTTATTGAGAAAATCCAGAGAAACATTGGGTCAGTCTTCATCTTCAAATGGTAAATCTGCTTTTTCTGAAGAAACAATTTATGATTCCCAAATACCCATTATTGTTCCTCAAGAAGAATTAGTTCTTGTGATTGAAGAAAAACTTGTTATACACCCTTTAGGATTAGTTCTTCCTCCAACAATTTTTGTTAATGATTTGACAGTGAAACAATGGAGAGCATTTTATGAACTGATCAAAACAGAAGAAGAAGATGCAATCTTCACATCTGAAACCCTAAGTGAGTTTCCTGCACATACCAAAGAAGAAATTGACCAAATATTATCTTCATCTTTATCTCATATTTGCACTTATATTCATCTTGCTTTGACAACCCGATAGATTTGTATGATTTATTGTCACCAACTTGAAACTTGCGTGGAACCTGATGTTGGTCTTATTGCTACTTATACTTGTCATTATCATTTTGAAGGGTGTCATGAAAGTGTTGTTGCACGTGTTGGATCCATTCAACAATTTTTTTTGCGGGATCTACCTCAGTCTAAGTGTGGGAGAGATTTTTCAATGAAGATGCGGTAAGAAGGGCTACCTAAATGGGGGGTAATGGTTGGAACCCCGAGCACAATTGAAAAGGGTTGTGGAAAATAGAGCTATGAAGGGATATGTTATAGATTTTCTTTACTTGACAATGTAGAGGCACCCCCATAGGTGAAGCAAAAATATCTTTGTGCTCCTTTACAATCTTGTCAACCTGTTTCTATTTTATAGAAAGGTCTTCGGTCGAGGCTGTAGTGGTCATCGTGACCTTCTATTTTCCTTATGACTAAATCATGAAGAGGCTAAATTTTTTTATCTAAGAGATTACTTTGTGGCACTATTTTTCCAAGATCAATGAAGTGGGAGTAGTCAAAGCTACCTCTAGTACCTTGTAGAGATGACCCCCCAGAGTAACAATGAAACTATGATTCCAAGACTCATAAACAACATGAAGTTTTCACATATATGGTTGTCCCAAAAGAACATCACAGCTTCCAAGACGGGAAACATCAAATAGTACCTCATATTTTAAGGGCTTGATGTTGTAGGATAGGCAACAATGTTGGTTGATGTAAATTTCTCATCCTCGGCTCAACCATCCGACGATGTATGGTTGGGGGTGTGGCATTGTCGACAACTTCATTCTCTTGATGACCTCATCTAAGATCAAGTTCCTTTTACTCTCATTGTCAACAATGAAATGCAGTGGGGTCCCATTCACCCACATATGTGAGTGGAAGAGGCGTTCGCCATCCTCATGCTCCTTTGGTTCTTCTGGTTGGATTTTCATGATTGTAATGGTAGTTGTGGGTTCTGCATCGATGATATGTTTCCTTTTAGCGTGCTCTGAATTAGATTCTGAGACATGTTCTGATTCTTTTTCTTTGAGCTCAGCTAACAACGACTGTTTCTTGCAACATTCATCAGTGTTGTGCTAGGGCCTCTTGTCAAACTCACACCACTTTTTGGTGTCCTTCTTTGAATTTCCATCACCCTTCTTTGTCTGCGGCTTGGACTGGTTTTTGTGAGATTGGATCTCCTTTCTCTGTCCTTCCTTATGCAAGTCAAGACCACATTTTCCATGCTTTTTTTGTTGAAAATTTTCATACTTGAACTCCTACTTATTGTGTTGCTTAAATTTTGCCCAATTTTGACATCATATCGATAAGCGTCTCCCAGTGAGAAGATGTGAAATAAATCCATCTATGTTTGGATGTACCTATGTAGGCCACTGTGGTACTTTAGAACCAGGTGTATGGAAGATGTTGGTATGCTCTAGAATTGTCCAATCCCTCGCAAAGGTTTCCATCTCATATATTGGTCATTATAACTTCCAATAGGCTAGAACTCCTCCTTGAGGGCATCCACAAAGGCCAGCCAAGTGGGTTCTCCCTCGAATGTCATAGATTCAAGTGAGACTTCACATGCTTGCGGGTGATGCCGAAAGGGATGGTATCTTAGAGTTTTGTTGGTGAATACATGTTGAACATCGGGTCTTCCCACTGCATGCCAACAAATGGATCTGTTGTTGAGGCCAGGATCTGCAACTAAGGGAAATGTGGAGGCTGACTAAGGAAGATATCGGAAATTGGTTAGAGGCAAAAGAGCGTGAGTTTTCCAGAGATCAAAATAAAAACCCACAGATCAATTCGAAGAAATGGTTACAGAGGTATGTATTTACATACTTACATGAGATTTTCTTTGTTGGTTTCCCGATAGTCTTGGATGAATGACTACATAGGCTAGCTAAAAATAACGAAACAGTTTTCACTATTGTTCTGAGGAATTGGACCCCTAAGTTGATTCAGCAAGTTAATATTATAAGTAATCGGATTTCACACGCAGTTGATTTTTTGTTGGATAGTGTATTAGGGGCTTATATTACTGAGTTTGCTATGGATTATACCTAGTCATATAGTGTTACTAAAAGAGAGTTCTTTAAAGTTTTGTGCGAAATATATTTGAAATCATTGTCTACTTGGATCAAGATCTTGTTGTGTGATAAGGGGGTTATTAAGATGAAATTTGATTTCCCTAGAAGCTAGGTGCCTTCACGCACATAGGGGGACTAGGGGTTGACCAAGGGATGGTTTGAGTGTATGAAGAAAAGGGGGGTAGGAAAGAATAAATACAGAATGAATGTACTGAGAATGTTAAGAGAAGAAGAATGTGTGATAGAAGAAGAGATTGGAGTATTGCGCAGTGGAAAAATATTTCGGTACAGTAGGATGAGGACTGTGGTTGAGAGAGAGAAGCACAGTGAGGTTGAGAAAAGAGACACTGGTGTAGTACTCCAGAATACCGCACACAAAGGAAAAGGAAAAATATTCTCAACTCAATCCAACAGAAGGAGATCCATTACATCCCACTCAAGACAAACTCTGTGCCGAACCCATGACCCCATGTGCGTCTCCGAAAACTAAGGTAAGATATGAAATTTTGTCACTTGAAGTTAGTGACGGAAGTAAGGATAGTAGTAAAGGTATCCATAGTAGTGTAAGTAGTGCGACAACCCATAATAATTTGGTGACACCGATGAAGAATACTACGCAGTACACAATGGCGGGAGTAGACCCCACTTTGAGAATTCATGTCTTTCATGGAGCAGAAACAAAAGATCCATAACAACACTTATTTGTCTATGAAGCAATATGGACCGTGAAGAATGTCCATGATGACGATGCGAAGATGGCGCAGTTATCAATGACATTCAAAGACCGCGCATTACTCTGGTATATGAAGTAGCAGTTTACTACACCTACGGGATAAGCTAGAACATTGGCAGACATTAGGCAAGCTTTGTTGAAAGAATTCCAGAAACTGAAGTTTAAGTCACGGTGTATTACAGAACTAAAAGAGATCAAGTAGTTGCATAATGCGTCAGTATGGTATTTTGATCAAAGATTCAAGATATTGATGGATCGATTAACCTTCCAGATTCCAGATCAGTAGCGTAGGGAATGGTTCATTGTGAGATTGTTACCACATATATGATGCCCCTTGACGTAGCAGAAGATTATGTCGCAGTCTGAAGCGTTAAAGATCGCCATGAAGTTGGAAGCATCCCTTGTAGGAGAAAATGTCACAAGGATGGCTCAGGTTTAGTCACAACTAGCAGCATTGACAATTCAATTACAGGAGCTTGCTAAAGGGAAATAAAAGTGCGAAGAAGTATGGTGTGTTACATGCAGAACGGAAGGTCATCATAAGAACAAGTGTCCATATTTTAGAGATTATTTTTATACAGGAGCCTTGAATCCCTTAGTGCTAGGAGGAGTCTATTGTGAGATATGTAGAATAGTACGTCATCACCCGACTGCTTGTCCTTTGATGCAGAAGTATCAAAGCACTGCCAAGAACTTGTTTTGTAACTTTTGCAAGTCTATGGGACATGAAAAAAAGGAATGTCGCACACTCAATCTAATGAGAGAACGCATCACAGAAGCATACAAGGTTCAAGGAGAGGAAGGACCAGAAGGAGGGGTACCACAGTATAATACTTAGAGAGGCTACAATCAAGGAGGAAGTGGAGGATTCAGAGGTCGAGTAAGAGGAGGATTCGATAGAGGAAGAGGATCAATTATATGTTATAATTATAACCAGCCTGGGCATTTGGCATGAGATTGTCAGAATCCTTATATAACGTGCACCAACTATAGACAAATGGATCATGCAATGGAAGACTTTTCGTCGCTGATTGTGAAGTGGCAAGAAAAGAGGAACCAGAATGTTCAAATGATAGTAGCAGGAGAGAGAGATGATAGACTAAGAGTAGCAACAATTATGAGCAGAGGAGTGAGAACATGAGATGATTTGATGGAGCGAGGAATTTAGACTGAGCAATGGGTCAGGAAAGCAGTATAACCTCCTTCGATGTTTGATCCTCAGAAGGAAACATACACATACATGCAATCAAGGAAGGAATTGCTAGAAACATAATGGGTAGCATCGACTTCACAACCTGTGTATGATAGGCCACCAGTGTTTGACATGCCTCCAACCTATGACCACTCGATGACAAAAAGGACAGATGAGAAGGTAAGTACTCTGAAAAGTTTCTTAAAGAGTTTTTTAGAACTAATGAAGGATGAAACTAAATTGAATGCACTACGTGAGATGATCGACCAGTGCGCACAAGATAAAGGAGCACCTGGTGCACAACAAGTAGTTAACCAGGTACAACATAAGAAAAGAACAAATAGAATTCTGAATTAATGCGTAGGTAGGATATTATGATATGGATAATATAATCTTAGATATGGGATCTGATGTGAATGTCATTCTGAAGAAGACATGGGAAATGATGGGAAAACCGAAGTTGATCTGGTCACCTATTCAGTTGAGGTTAGAAAATCAACACCAGATTGATCCAATTGGAAGGTTGACAGGGGTAAATGTTAACATTGATGGAGTGCACAAAATATTAGATTTTGAAGTAATCGAGATAGTAGATGGTAGAAAACCTTATCGGATTTGCTTGGACTCGATTGGGATTTTAATAACCATACTATTATTGATATGAAAAAGAGAGAAATGATCTTCGAAGTAGCATATTTGAAATCTATTGTGCCATTGGATCCCATGGAAGGAAGACTATATGTGGAGCCAACTAAAGGAAAATAACTCTATAACCTTAATAGTATGACCGCATAGATGGATGACTATATTAATCCTACTGATGAAGGTGTACTCAGTTGGCGAAGTATCGTTTCTTGCGTGTCGGATTCACAAGAAGCCCTGAAAAATTAGCAACAAAGGTTGCATGAGGTATCTAAGAGAAGATGTGCTTGTATTACCCGCACACTGCGCTGGATTGGAGTTGAGGTATGTGATCCCCCAAAGTATGATGGACTAACATATGTAGATATTTTTGTAAGAGAATTTGAATTGCGGATACCAGATCAACATAGATTGTTAGCTCTAGATATTGCGTTGAAAGTGACTCTGACAAGATGGTGGGTTGTGCATAAGGATATAATAGATAATTGACAACAATGCAGAAGGCTGTTATAGATCAGATTTGGAACAGAAACTGAATATTCCACATAGAAATATATTGGGTTGAGTTGTACTATAGATCATCTTACACAGTGCACTGCGACATGGAAATCAATACGTAAGCAGGAATGGATGCACTTGTTTGTACACACCTTGGATACGATCCCGAAGAACTGGTACATAGAACTGAAAGTATGTAGAGGGAAAATACACTAGGGAGACTTGACTCATAACTTTAAGGAAACTTTCAAGTTTGAATATGTTGTCGCTTCGGTAGACACAACTCTGTATATTATCAAGACCGAGATCTTTACACCAAAAGATTCGAAGATACCAGCAACCTTATGTAATGCACCCAAGTATTTTGTGATTGTTCAAGAGGTTTGGAATGATATAATGTTGTTAGAGAAGACCAGGAGGATGAATACTAGAGGAACTTGCAAATACTAGAAACCAATGGAGAGAGTCGTGCTTTCGCGCTAGCCCAACTATATTGTACCATAGTATTTGTACTATATTGTATTATAAAGAAAAAGAAAAAGAAATAAAATATATTGAGGCAAGCCAAAATAAACATTTGAAGAGATAAGAGAATTGAAGTTATGAATCAGGCGATGTTCGAAGACTCAAAGATGAATAAGAAAATATCACAGAAAGGAAGGAGAATGGAACCATGCGCAGAAAGGAGGAATGAAGAACCAGGATACGGTTCTACGTAGAGGACGGGTAAAGCATTGAAGAGAAAACATAATGGCAAGACGGGGGGAACACGTAGTCATAAATGAAAAGTGGTGACAACGATCTTGACACGCTAGAAAATCTAGACCATTATCCAATAATAGTTAGTAGCAAGATATAAAAGCAGAGCAAGGGTGACAAGAAAAGGTTATTGGTGCATCGACATTTGAGAGAACAAAGAACCAAAGGAGAGTCAATGCTAAAGAAAGAGAGATTTGAGTGTATTGAAGACACAACCAAACTACAAAGATATATGGTGCCACCAAAGGTAGGATCATCTATGTCAGGGAGAAAGAAGTCTTCACTAAGCAAGCAACTATGTCAGTACAAGAAGAAACCATCGAGGCAATAAATCTAGTCAACTTTCCCAGAGTGTATGTGCCACCAAGAAAGTCGACAAGAAAACAAGTCAGAATACAGAAGGAGACAAAGTATGACATGGTTACACCAATGATTCCACCTAGTGTCACTATCGAGGGAGAGTTRTTACAGGCAATACAGAAACTGAGGTATTCAAACCACAACCTGGCAGATTTAGAGAAGTTTCCAGAGTTAGCACCACAAAATTATTTGTGCATAGGAATGAACCCCAGATCACTTGTAATCACAGTTGAGCCGAAGGATTGGGCGCTTGGATTGCAATGAACAAGAATACTAAATATGTTGGATATACCCCATTTTGGAGGGAGCACAGAGACAAAAATTTGCATCAAATTATTGTTGAGTTGCATCCATGGAGGGTTTTTTATGGTTGGACAGAGCAATGTTGATTGACACCCAATTGATTGCGTGGATTACAAGATTTCCATTAACAGAAGAAGACCCTCTACCCTTATTCATAGACAAGACAAAGGGAAAAGCATTGGCAGAAAGAATGAAGGAAAAATATGGTACATTCAAAGGAGTGCGCAGACATGACATTGCGAGCATCAACTACAATACTGTAAGATGTGCAACATAGGTGTTGGCATGTAAGATACTGAGAAAATGTCGCAATGACCATGTGCCAGTGGGAGCCATAGCAGCAATGTAGAAGTGTGTCGCAGGAGTGATGATGAACTAGTCAAAAAATTTGGTAAATTAGTTTTTAATGGACCTTAGGGAGGCACAAGATAAAAGCATAGAGCTCCATTATGCATGGTTATTAATTTTGATAGAATTAACTACTTAGAGGGAGCCAAATGAAATGTAGTTCCTAGATGGAATGCAGAAACCATTCTTGGCAGAAAGATATGTCTCGTTGTATCATATCGCGCATAAGAAAAGACAATTGGCCAATAACATAACCTTATACATCTATAAGGAGACTATTCGGCAATGCATCGAAGACATGTCGCGCATTCAACCATAGATAGTTGAAGCTTATAAGTAAATTACATGATTCAAGGCAGATCAACACCATATGTATATTTAGGCAAAGAAGGATCTGAATCAACAATGGTTGTCGACGCATTACAGGGTGATAGAGAAAGACATAAACCATATTGTAAATGACTAGGATGAAGAGTGGAGAACCCCAGTGAGAGAAACAATTCATAAGGATGTGGAACAACCAGAGAAGGATCGTGAAGAAGTAGAAGAGGAACAAGGAGAATAAGGAAATGGTGAAGGTGATGTTCAGGAAATCCCACCACCCATTGGAGAAAAGAGAAAAGAACATTCGAAGGAGCACTCAACACATAAGCATAAGAAGAGGAAATCCTTCAAGCAAATAGTGATCCAAGCCTTGACCAAGGATGACTTAGAGAAAATTAGATATCAAGTGAAGGAAGTAACAGAAGAAACATTTATGTGAGCTGCACAAAAGAAGGAGGAGATGCATATGACTGTGCAAGCACAAATAGCGATACTACAACAGCTTTTGGAGCCAACCAGGATAGCACCAACCAAAACGGGAGAAATAAGAAAAGACTGAGAATACAACCAAGACAATAGAGTCACAACCATCAACATAAATAGAGCGCAAAATAATGAAGATATTAGTAGGGGCATTAGAGTTTCCATCAATAGAGATGCAGGAGAGTACACATGCACTAAGTCATATTGACTTATTGTTGTCACAACTGTCTATGAACGTGTTGCACAACTTGCAGTCAAGTGTAACACAAGAAATTCAATTGTGTGCGTAGTCAACTATGATGGAGTTGGCTAAAGTGAACGAGGACAATGAAGCACTACACGTCAAATACAATAGACTAAGTGCAAGAGCAGGACAAGGCTAAACAGAGAGCATGGAGGTTGAAAAACATAGTGCATGAAGTATACAAGAACTTCACAGATATACCAATGGAAGTAGATACTCCATTGTAAGATCAAGTGATGAAGATCAGTGTATCTATTTAGGACATCCACAAAGACTGTTGACTTGGAAGCATGCACAACACTAAGTACTCCACCCGAAGAAAAAGAGAAAACGGAGAAGACAATTGCAACGATAGTAAAAAACATTAAGAGTTTGGATGAAGAAAGTGTGAAGTTGTATGAAGAAAGCACACAAGTATGGAATCAATTGTTGGAGAATGCAAAGATAAAAGTGTTGGAACAAAGGCTACAGACTGCGCAGAATATCAAAGATACAATGAACACTCTGCCACCAACAGAGCAGATGACTGCAATTATTGAGAACAGACAGTTGAACCAAGATAAATCGAATCAGAGAGGAACAACAGAATCTTGCGCAGAAGTTGGAGTTGTTATAGGATGAAGCCTTCAGGGTGACAGAAGAACTTGCAGCAATGCATGACATAGTGAAGCAAGCAGTACAAGACAATGTAGAGAAGTTGAAGAACCTTATTACTGTGTAGACAACAGAAAAAAATTTGGCATAAAAAGCGCAAGCAAAAGAAAAGATCACAACTGCAAATGACACTTTTGAGAAGTTCATTGCGACACTAAACGAAGCACATTAGCAAAACTGAGTGGCTCGGGATGAGCCACAGGTGAGTGTTGGGGGCCTGTTAGGACAAGCTTTGGAAATTGTGTAGGAGCACGCACAAAGGAAGGAAAAGCAGTTAGTGCATTTTCAGGATCAATGCGCGCAGAAGAGGGAAGTCAGTTAGAAGTCATTAGGCCTTTTGGTCCATTGATAACGAGCTAAGCCCTAATGTAAATGTATAAATATGTAATTTTTTTTGGGTAGAAAGTAGTGAATTAAAAGTTGAGTGTGATAGATGTGAGCGAGTAACAAGACCTAAGTGTGCACTGTATGCACGAACGACAAGGTAATTTTGGGGTATAAATGAGATATCATGTATGAGCATTGTGTGCATATTTTGTAAGGGATGACTCTGAATAATAATATAAGAAGTAGGTCATTGTGGACGTAAATGTTCTTGGATGAACCATGTTAAATATGGTGTCTCTTTGTTATGTTATGATGTGTTCATTTGTTCTTTATATTGCACACATATTATTTACTTTTGTTATTATGCATTTGTTATATGTTCCTGCGCACATGGTATAAGATATAATGAATGAATGTTAAGGATAATGGTTATGATGAATACCTCCCATCCCTTTGTGACTGTGGAAACCTGGTTCCTACAATCCCCATAGATACCTTGGGTGAGAATTCACCTGTTTATGGGTGATGTCGAAAGGGTCGATATATTAGGGTTTTGTTGGTCAATACATGTTGAACTCCAGGTCTGCACACTGTGTACCAACAACCCTCCAGTATTCGGTGTGGGCTCATGTTTTGCAAATACACAGTTTTATTGCAGGCCTCTACTCCCAACAACCCTCCAGTATTCGGTGTGGGCTCATGTTTTGCAAATACACAGTTTTATTGCAGGCCTCTACTCACATAAACATAGGCAAAATCTGTTTATTCATCGTGTCCTTCACAACATTGATGATAGACATACACCTTCTCTCTGCAACCCCATTATGTTATGGGTTGTAGGTCATTGTCTTCTCCCTCTTGATCCCTACCTGATACTGAGAGAGGGGTGAATCAAGATCAAGTACAATTTAAAAAACCTTTTTCTTAACTTATACTTAAAACCATTCAATTATATCCAATGAGTGTTGAAAGAATCGAAAAGAGTTGCTGCAAATATCAATACACCACAATACACAATATATGAGAAATAATCAATAGTTTTTGTCTAAGGGAAGTAATGATTCCAAAGGTAGCTACAACTTTCAAATGTAGAGGAGGGATAAACCTCTGAAGAGGGAAGATACAATCCTCCAATATCAAGAGAGATTTGAACTCCATCCTTTCCCTTCCTTCCACCCAAGCTGAATATATGAGAGATAATAAACTTTTACATTAAATCATCACATCAACTAATCATCACATAGAACCTCGATATGCTTCCCCGAGACTTATTCCAATTCCCTACACCCTTCAATTTGGAGAGTACTCTGATCCTATAGATACTATTACTCCAATGTGCATTCTCTTAAAACTCCTCCACTTTTCACTCCTTGGGATCCCTCCCCAAAAGAGGTTATAGAAAGAATGGTAGACTTCCGATTCACCTCGGGTCCTGCTCCAGAAGACTCCAACTTGTAAGCAGTGCATGCCCTTGCTAAATATTTAATATCTGATTTTGAAACTCACACACACAAGAAACTAAAGTCTGTACTCTTTCCAATGGAAGGGATCCTAATCGCGATTTGGATTTTTCATGTATGAAAAAATCATGATTGTTTTAATTGAACACCTGCGGTATTGACTATCTTGAGGAATCATCACAAACCCTATCTTCCATAGAGTGTATCTCCATAATTATAGCTTAATCAAGAGATGAAATTTCTTTACCAGAGGTACTTGAGGCGTCTTCTCAATACCTATATGAGATTTCAGGCCATCTTAATTGTTCTAGAAAACAAATTATAGCAAAATGGTAAGATGACCAAAATATACCTTAGAACACATCACCAAAAGACTTCATCCCTCCTTGAAATATGACCTTCTCTTTTCTTCTTATCACCTCTGAAATTGACTTGTATCAAAATGAATGTATAATCATGTTTATTTATACCATTATGTCACTTCCTTTTAAATAGGGGTCAATTCGACACTTTATTTTGTAATTATTTCGGCCTACATGTAATTTCCTTCAATCTACTCTTTGTCATCTTCAAAAATTCATTTCCTCCTCAACCATGAGGATCCACGGATTTGCCACATACCACCGGAAACAACATGACGATAATATCCATTCATAGGTCTTGCATATGCATGTGCATTTCCTTCATGTCCAAATACCTTACTAATCCAAGGGTCCAAAAACTCCATGACTAGGGTTGAGCATCAAATGTGATAACAAATCCACATTCCAACATCACCTCCTTGCAGAAATCAGTGAATTTTGTAGAGGTGAACTCACCTCTGCTTATTTTTCCTCAATACCTTGATCTTCCTTCATGTCATGTTCTCAACCTGAGCTTTAAAGTTCGAAGTGGATCAAGACCTCATATTTGGTCTTCATGTATATCCATGTCTTCCTAAGATGTGCCCTTCATTGAAGCTACTCACATAGGCCCTCCGACGTCTGAATGGATCAGATCCAAAATGCCCTCGACCAGTCTCTACGCTAGGAAGGGTGCCTTGACATTCTAATACTAAGGTACTTGTACACCCCTTTGTTAGGTCCACAGATTGAATTCCTCGAATCTCAAAGGACCATCTCCTTAGTAATGGTAGAGCTATGTGATGGATATGACCCATCCTACTGTTCCATAGCTCACACAAGCTCTCTGCATTGTACAATGTTTGCAAGTTGGCCCTAAAGTCTGTAAAGGTTCTGGTCCCAAACTCCAATCCTCACAACAGTATCTGGACTGGATCCCTCTAGGCGAATGAACACCTTTCCTCTTTGAAAGTTAAACTCATAACCTTTGTCCTCCATGATTAATATGGACAACAGGTTCTTCCTCATGCCAAATAAATAGAGTACCTCATGCACTCAAAGGACCCTCCCTAACTCCTTTCTTTAGAAATAATAGTGTGCTCATTTAACCATAGACAAAAATAGCAATATTGTCACCCAACCATAGGATGTAGCCACCCTCCTTTGCTAATTTAACCTTTGATAGAGAGAATAATTCTAAAATAAAACCCTAGGTCCAAAAGCCTATCAAGGTAGCGTACCACTCTCCAGAGCTAGTGTACCAAGCAGAAATTCCAAACCATAACCAAGAGAAAGTCCAAGCCTAAAACTCAAAATACTAGTTGTAGTAGTTGCAACTGCAACTACTCTCCAAACTTGCGTACTTACTGAATTTATGCAGTTGCAAGCTGTGTGTGTTCAAATGAGCTCTGGCATCCTGTATTTATACTTCTCTTCCTTAGCTATATGGGTTGACTTCTCTTTCTGAAGGCTAAAAACTCAATATTAATTATTTTCTTTAGCCGACTTGTCTCCTAGGGTTATGTCCAATGATTTAGGGTTTCTTCTTGCTTCCCAAAATATTGTATTCTTGTTAGGGTTACACATGGAGGTTTAATACCTCCCACAATATCAACACTCCCTCCTATCTAGGGAGGTATTTAAAGGTAATGTTCTTGATCACAAACATACCATTCAACCGATAGCATCATCATAACCACACACACTATCTCATGATCAAATCACGAGCACCATCATCATATTCAGTATCATCTGATAGAATCAACTGTGTCATATATCAAAGCCATACTCCATCTGAGTAATCAGGCATGATGTTAGATAAATCACTCACTCCACAGAGTGATACAAGAACCATTCTTCTAATCCGGACATATGTCCTAGAAGAATAACTATTCCAATAGGTGTTGGAAGCCACGCCATGGGCTACAAGGACTATTCTTTTAATCCAGACATACGTCTTAGAAGAATAAATGTCCTAGACCATTTTATGCCTGGAGAATGTCTGTCCACCAACACATTAACTATCCATCTAGATGATAATCATTTCCAACACTATTGATAGTCTTCATGGCAATTAGAACAATCCCATTCAATAGAACACAATTGTGTCTATCCATATTAGTACACAACTATTATCTAGTGGTACACAACAACACCAAGTAGCACACGGCTACTTAATTAGTGATGCATAGTCACAACCAGTGGAACACATCCACCACAGTAGCATACATCTACTGTCCAGAGACATACAGTCTCCACAACAATCATATCATCTTATATCAACCTGCATAAAACAATATCATGATATAAATTGAGTCATTTGAGCCATTCTTCCACTCACATCTGTGAGGTATGGAAGAGCATATGCCCTCAGAAAGTAAAACATCATCCATGTTCTATTTGGACTATTCTTCTCAAGCACAGAAGAATAATTTTCACTGATTTTTTAGCCTGGACCATTCTTCTGACACTAATCATAGTGCAACCTAGAGAGAATGAGTATGCCCTAGGGAATGCATGTCCCTGATTGTTAAACCTGGACCATTCACCTAACTGGTCCATTCCTCCGGCACTAATCATAGTGTAACCTGGATAGAATGATTCTTCCCTAGGGAATGACTGTTCGGACCATTTCCTAATGGAAATGGCTATCCTGCACCAACCTCCAAAACAAACCATTCTTTGAAACTGCTCACAATTGTGAACTTTGAAAGAATGATTGCCCGGTGAGGCGGACCATTCTACTTGACCACTACTCAAAGTGATTTCCAAGAAGAATGATTATCCTAGACCATTCCCCCACACTAGACACAAGGGGAATCGTTGTCTATGGTACATCAACAAACTATCGGACCATTTTCGTTACGAAAATGATTATTCGATCTAGACTATTTTCTAAACTAGAAAATGCTTGTCCGTCAAAAATATCAAACCACTTTCTGAACTGGAAAGGAACTGCTCATCCTGAACCATTTTTAGAACTGAAAAATGATTGTCCATGAATAAATAACATATCAGTGCTCCCTCCCAACCTGGGAGTAATCTCTTCCTTTTTCAATAAGGAATTTGTCTCCACGAGCCCCAACTTGTTTCTTGAGTACACAAACTTTTCATCTTGGATAGAGGTTTTACCAAAATATCTTCTATCTACTCATCTGTGGAGATATATTGGAGAACCACTTCTCTTTTCTGGACTTCATCATGGAGAATATAATGCTTGATCTCAATGTAATTTGGTTTTTCATGGAACACTGGTTTTCTATGAAGGCTTCATATAGCTCTGATCATTATAATATATCATGGTCGAATTCATCAATTTTGTTTCCTACTAGCTCATGACATCATGGCAAGGCTCAAATTGAAACATATCCAAGTAGCACTTCTTTTGTCATCATGAGAGTTTTCCACGGATTAGCAATCCATCGTCCCAGACTTCTGAGTAACTATTCTGATACACTATCTCTATCATAGAAAGTTTTCACCACGCTTCTGTTGTATATGAGATACTCTGCATCAATTTGTTTAAATCCCTACAAAGGTATTCTTATATCTGCATGCATGGGTCTCTTTCTGGTATAAGCTTCTTTCTCACTTGATTTATTGGGAAGAACAATCTTTTACATGTAAATTCTAATCCATGGATACTACAAGAGGTATATCTGGAACAAGTTGTTTTCATAGTCTTCTCCCTCCTTCTGGAAGAACCTCTGAATCTTACAATGCTTCCATTCATAAGTCTTTTTCACATTTTCTTACATACATTGTTCTTTATCATAACTTCCATTTCTTCTGCTCAATTGCTTCTTAGTGAGTTCAAACTGAGTTGGTAGTCTTGTGATTCTCAGTATAATAATTGGTTATTCTTTCTTTTCTTTCTTTCTTGGAATCTTCATGTTCTTCCTCATGTCTCTCTTTAGCTCTTGGGTCTATGGGGTATTCTATATGCCCTGAAGATTCAAAATTCTTCCTTTCATCATAGGATCATGGATGTAGATGGACAACTAAGGATACTTTAAGGATTATTTTCGAAGAAGACTTCTTCCAGAGTCAGACTGAACACATGTTGCTTATCATGGCTACTACTTTCAATGGGAACATGGACAGATTCTTCATAATCCTCAATGGATCATATCATTTTAGGATTATCTCCCTCCTAATCCTTGCTTCATACATTAATGCATGCTCTTCTTTTGGAATTTTGTAATCAACTCTCTCCGTCTAAGAGAGTCCACGCTTTTGTCTGCATCCTTATTGCCTTTTGCAAAGTGTCAAGAGTCTTTTTCTAATTTCCTCTCGATTGTTGACTTCTTTCTATTTTGAATTCTTCTGGGTCTCTTCAGGTTTGATTCTGATTTCATCTTATCTGGAAAATGTTACTTATATAATAGCTTCCACATGAATTGTTACGAAGGATTGTCAACATACTTCATCTTTTCATGTGTATCGCTTGACTTGTAGTCATCATGATAGCAATACTTATCTTGTTATTCTTCCATAGGTATTGTTTCACTTGAACATCTTATCTTCTAAGAAATAGATATGCATGATATGTACATAAATTATGTAAACATGGTATGTACAAGAAATTTGAAGAATATTGTTACCTTGACTTAGAAGAAGAAATTTTGCTTCATCTTGTTTAACATTCTTTGAGGGTTCCTTTTCTTCGGCAACTTTTGCTTCGTGTGTTTCCTTCCTTTTCTTTAACTTGGGACAATGATTCTTGTAGTGACCATATTTTCGACAGTTGAAGAATTGTATTTTTGACATATCCTTTTCTTGATTTGGTTTTTTCCTTGAGTCAAACTTCTTCTTATTCCTGAATTTCTTGAACTTTGTTGTGAGGTTTGATCATCATCTTTCCTTTGGAATTTCTCTTTTACGCTAATCATTGATTCTTCTTGTGCACAACAAGTCCAAAGTTATTCAAATGTGGGATACTCCTTTCTTGTGTTCATGCTTGCGGCAAATGCATCCCATGCCTTGGGAAGGCCATTAAGTACTATATTTACCAGTTCGTTTTCTGAAATGATTTCTTCAATAGCTTGTAGTTTATCTCTTAACTGAGAGATTCTTACCAAGTATGATGTTATGTTGTCATCATCATTCATTTTCATGTCACAGAGCTGATTCTTCATACTCATTACTTGTCCAATGTTTCTGACTGAGAAGAGGTTAGTTAGGGCATCGTACATGTTCTTAGAAGAGTCAAGATGAGAGATGTAGGGTATCAAGTGGTATTTTACAGAGTCCACTATGATACTCATGGCATTGATGTCATTGTTCTTGAACTTCTCCATAACTGCGATGTGATGAGGTTCCTTCTCTTTTCCTTCTTCAAACTGTGGTTCCAGGATCTTTCCTTTCACGATATCCAACACTTTATTCTTGGCAAGGATGAGATAAATCCTTGTCTTCCATGCTCTAAAGTTAGAAGCCCCTTTTAACTTGTTTTATGACTTCATAGAGTAAGTCATGACTTCTTTGACTTGGTCAACCTTTGACTTTGACCAAAAACTCAAAATTGACGTCTTAGCTTGCTGAGAGTACCAGGAGGTGCACTAGGCTACGATGCACTAGGATATCCAGGAATTAGGTCAAGCTCTTCACTTAAGGTGCCTTAACAAGAGGGTTAGGGTTTCGTTGTTGTAGTAAAAAAATTGAATGCAACTGCAATTGTAATTGAGAAAATCCTCCCAATCTATCTTCCAATGATTAGACTATCCGAATATAATGTGGGCCCATAACCTGCTAGAAATAATAGGTGTGCTCGTTTAACCATAAAAAAATATAGCAATATTGTCACCCAACCATAGTCCGAAGCCACACCCGAGCACCTTAACATTGACAGAGAGAATAATTATGAAAGCAAATCCTAGGTCCAAAAGACTATCAAGGTAGCATACCACTCTCCAGAGCTAGTGTACCAAGCAGAAAGTCCAAACCATAACCAAGAGAAAGTCCAAGCCTAAAATAAAAAATACTAGTTGCAGTAGCTGCAACTACAACTACTCTCTAAACTTGTGCACTTATTGAATTTCTGCAGTTGTGAGTTGTGCGTGTCCAAATGAATTCTGGCATCCTGTATTTATACTTCTCTTCCTTAGTTGTCTAGGCCAACTTCTCTTTTTGGAGGCTAAAAACTCAATATTAATTATTTTCTTTAGCCGACTTGTCTTCTAGGGTTATGTCCAATGTTTTAGGGTTTCTTCTTGCTTTCCGGAATATTCTATTCTTGACGGGGTTACACGTGGAGGTTTAATACCTCCAGCAGCTACAATAATATCAACAACTCCAACTGGAAATGCATTGTCCCCTGAACACTCACTGCATTCTTGGCCTTATTTCCAAGCTCTACGTGGAGATCTAATTCATTCTATGAAAAGTTGTTGAATAACTCTCCAGCCTCTGTCATGTGGCGGGAGGTGCCACTTTCCAAGTACCAAGCACTCTTGGGAGTAGTGTCGATGGAAAAACAAAACACAGATGCACAATCATTCTCGAACTTGGATGCAAGTTTGCTCAAGTGTGTCTTTGTTGTAGTTGCAAGTGTATGCAACTTCCCCTTGCCTTTCTTCCTCTGTGGACACTAAGAAGCGAAATGGCCATTCATATGGAAGATATAGCATTTGATCTCGCTCATTTCTCTCTTCTACCCAGATTGTTGTCCCTCTCCCTTAATGTCAACCTTCTTGACAACTTTTCCTTTTCCTTTATTTGTCTTGTTGAAAAAGGTTAAGTTTCCATCTGTTGCACCTCCTCCCTGCTTACCATATTTAGACTCTCTACGAGTCTCGTCCTGAATGTAGTCATCCCAAAGTATCTCCCACTTGGGAATTTTCTCTTTGGCACAGATTCCCATGATGAATGGGTCCGAAGCCTTGGAAAACCCATTCAAAGCAACATTTACTAACTCTACATCTAGGACTATCTCTCCTATAGCTACAAGTTGGTCACAGATCTGTGTGATCCTCATAAGGTAACTAGTTACATTATCTGAGGTGGACATTCTGCATTCACTGAGTTTGGTTTTAAAGATCATATTATGAATCATATTGTCACTTTGAAAGAGTGACATAAAGGCATCAAGCATATCCTTAAATATGGTATTTTCTGCAACATGCAGGATCAAATGATCCTTTATGGCTTCAAGGATTACCATACGCACCTTTATATCCTTCTTATACCATGATGCTTGCACTATAGGGTCTACCATTGTTGGCATACCCCATGACCTCTACACTGGAGTTGAAGGAGGGTTGGTCACGACTTCCCACAAGTCTTGTTCCATCAAGATAACTGATACTCTTGCTTTCTAAGGCAAGAAGTTGGAAACCCCATCTAGTCGATGCTCAACCTTCAGACTGGCTACTGACATGGTTGATCCGCATTGAATACAATATATATGCTTTGTCCTTTAACCTGTTGAAGATATCTACACTAAATATAATAGATCTACTTTTCTCTTAGAGCAAGAGCTCTAATACCATGTTAAATTTACTCTAGATCAACTAACTAAGTAAACATATAAGATCTAAATACTTTACTGAAATAATTAACTCTTGCTTGCAACAAAAAAATTGAGAAAAGCAATCACACACAATACACAATAATTTTTTTGCTCTTCAAAATCAATTCTTCATCAAATAACATCAAAACTTACAAGAGCTCCCTTCATAGGAAAAATGGCTCTGAAAAAATAAAACCACAAATCAAATATGCAAACTTGAACCACAACGTTGCCTCGATTTATGTGATGCCAATCATTGAGGTTGTCCATACAGATATATATGGATATGTTCATGATGCAATGAATGAAGTTGCCTCAAAAGACGTGTTTCCTTGAAAGATGTGATGCCTCGTGTAACATCCCTGTTACCAAATTGTTATGATACCAATCTTAACATCCTCGTTACCAAATTTCTTTGATACCAATATGTAACATTACCCAAATTACTATTGAGCAATGATACTCCAAAATTTAGTGTGCACATTCTACTCTATAACATTGGTCTGCACAGAATTACTTGAAGTAACGCGCTCGACCTTAAGCTGGGTTGCGCCATATAAACTTTCCTCTTCTTACACAATTTAGAACAACGAAAGTAACACAATACAACTGCATGCACAAGCATACTGAGCATACAACTTTACTATGTGTGTAATCCATTCTAAACATGTGCTCTCTATTGCGCGCACAACCATTCTGGCGTCACACGCCAATTATGTTTTCCTTGTGCACATGGATTGCTTCCCTGTGCACACAAGCAAATCCAGCCTTTTGTGCACACAAAGTATTTCCTTGTGCGTACGATCATTCAAACTTCGCCTCAGAGACTCATGACCATTATCATAAGGTTAACTTAACAGGAAGAGCTAACAACAACTGTCATACTCATGCACAACTACAAATATTGAATATCAGTACCACACTTACATGTGCATGCATCATTATACATAATAACAACAATTACTTATATGCAACAGCATACAATAATTAAACCCCTATTAAACATAGATAATTAAACACATAGTAAATGAGACAAGAACATAAAGAACACTTATCTTTTATGAAAAGTCACCAACTGCGTGCAGAACTCAGACATTCCTCCCATTTATAGACACTATTTATCATATGATTTCAGCAATAGGTCACCCCCGAGTTGGGGCTTAACTCCACCAGGGAAAGAGGGTTCCTAATGCCAAGCTAAGGTCTGATTGTTAGGATATTTAGACACTTAGGAGTTAGTTAATATCTACTTGGTATAATGTGTCGTTAGGTAAAAGTGTGTTTTTTTAATATGCATTAGTATCCATTTGTAGCTAGGAAATCCGACGGTCACGATATGTTCTCGACATAGAGTGATCGGACGGATCATATTCTCTTTGATCTTAACGACTACATTGATATGTGGCTTAACACCTGATTGGTCCATGATTTATATTTAAAGAGCATGGAGGGTCATTTGTCGATGATCGATTCTGAGAATCTCTCTTGTAAAATCTCTCTATAATATTTTTCTTTTGTATTAATAAACTGCTCCAAGTGGTTGTGTTGGTTGGGGCCGTGGATGTTTCCCCATAGGGATTTTACCACATCAAAACATCGTCATGTTGATTTTCGATCTGGTTGTGTGAGTGATTACTGAAGGTGTTTGTCCTCTCTTGGAATACATGTGTTGTCGAACATGGTATCAAAGCATGTTTGAAGACCCGCTCCCGTTGTAGATCGATATCATGAAGCCGAGTTGTCTCATATCTAGGTTTTTCCATTTTTGAACATTTCTAGTTTGAGAGGACTATTCCATTATGTCTGGAGTTCTCGTTTAAGTCAGGAACGCTTTTTGTTTCACTCGAAAAAAGTTTTTTTTTACCCAAGATACAACCATTTCAGTCAAATCCGGAGGTATAAAGCCTGAATACACCCTTTTTAAGTTTTTTGTAGAGTATTGTTTCGGTTTTATTTCATTTTTATATTGTTTGTTTCCGAGTTGCTACTCTTTTAGATATGTGTATTCTATTTTACCTGCGCCCTGTGCGATCTTGACAAATAAAAAACAGATAGAAAAAATGTGCATTTTCTGGGTAAGCTAACCGAGATTTAACCCTTGTTGTCATCGAGATTTTTTTCTTATGTGAAAAGTGTTTTTTATGAGCACAATCTCAAAGTCTATCTTTCACAACAACAACAATAACACCCCCAATCCTCCTTCTAAACAATACAATATGGTTTACTAACTCACTTGGTTAAAAGTTGCCTCATTAGGTAAGAGGTCTTGAGTTCAAGTCTCTTTTTTGTTACTTTTTTTTTAAAGTTCATTCATCCATTGTAAAGTGTATTTCACTTCAAGTATAAAATTGAATCACTATAAGTAGCTTTGATATTTTATTTTAAAGTTATTTATTTTGCATGTAACTTTCTTTTATAAAGGAACTTCATTGTAAAAGTGATCCCCACTTCTTTTTATAAAAGTGGGTCACTTTATAAAACAACTTATTTGTAAAGGTGAGGGCATAAATTTCACATTCGAAGTCTGTTTTTAGTGTCGTTTTTTTTTCAAACTGCCTAAGTTTTTGAGATCTTTCCATCCATCTCATTGTTTTCAGTTTTTTAAATCCATATTATCTACATATTTAATATGGCTTCTTCCAGTGCTCTTTTGCTTACCAACACCAACTACTTCCAATGGAAATCTCATATGGAAGATTTATTAAAAAGTAAAGGCATGTACCAGATTGCCTTGGGAAAGGAAAAAGAATCCATTGATGATGAAAATAAATTCAAATGGGATAATAGGAATGACAAAAACGTGGAATGATCAGAATGTCCATCTCTCCTGATTTAAGGTTCCACTTTCAAGAAATCGATGACCCCGATGAAGTTTGGGAAAAGCTTGAATCTGTGTTTTGTAAACACAATATTATTCGAGCACATCAGTTAAAAAATCATATATTGACTTTAAGTCCAAATGATTTTTCTTGCATTGAAGACTATCTATCTAAGTTTAAAACACTTAGAATTTTATGTGAAGAGTGTACCATAAAGCTGGAGGAAGAGCATTGCATCTATATTATTCTTTCTAAGCTAGGTAGTGAATATTTTGTATTTGTATCTATATTTTATGCCATGAGAGAGGCTCTAGGGAAATATTATCAAAAACCCACTCTTGAGTCCTTTTGTGATGCTTTTATTAGAGAGCAAGATAAGTTTGTAGAACTTGGAGTGATCGACACTGCAGGTACCTCCAACAAAGCCTTGGTCTCTTGGCAGAAATATAAATCCAAGAATCCCAAGAAGCAACATCCTTGCCACAACAACAAGCAAAACAAGGGTCCCAAACCCACTCAGACAACTTTAGCTCCTAATGGTGACAAAGGAGCAAAATCTAAAAATAAGAAGGCTGACAGACATTGCAACTTTTGTGGGAAAGATGGTCATGATGAGTCCAAATGTTTCAAGAAGATGGCAGCTTTAGAAGTAGCGATGAAGAAGTACAACATCAGTATTGATTCTACTTCTTATTTTTCTTCTCATGGACATGCACTTTCTGCTTCTGGTTTCTCCTTCAATGCAACTTTTACTTCTTCTTCTAATGAGTGGTTTATTGATTCTGGAGAATCTTATCATATGACTAAGGATAAAGCCATATTTTCTGCTCTAAATGAATGTAACACCAAGAAAATATTTGATGGTGATGATAGATCTCTTAGTGTTGTAGGATCTGGAATAATTCAAGTAGATAATGGTCATTTCAATGATGTATTATGTGTTCCAAGTCTTTCTTGTATCCTTCTATCAGTATATCAAATCACTCATTCATGTGAAGGTAAAACCGTACAGTTTTCACCTCACTAAGTTGTAATCAAGGATCTAAAAAATCCTAACCATATTCTTGCAACTAGAATTGTTGATGATATTACCAGGTTGTACAAGTTTGACAAATTTGGGTCATCATGTTTTCCATCATTTTTTGTTGCTCATAGCAATGACTTGAGCAAACTTTGGCATGAGTAGTTTAGTCATCTAAACTATCACTCATTGCAACAACTATGTAATCAACAGATGGTGATTGGTCTTCCTCTTATTTCATGCAGATATGGTTTTTGTGTCGGTTGTGTTCTCAACAAACATCATCGGGACAGTTTTGACAAACGTACCTCATGGCACGCCTCGGGCCCTTTGCAGCTTGTTCACAGTGACTTGTGTGGTCCACTTTCTTCTCCTTATTTTTCTGGGTGCAAGTATTTCTTAACTTTCATTGATGACTTTTCCAGACGTACTTGGGTTTACTTCTTAAAACTTAAGAGCGAATTTTTTGACAAGTTTCAGGTCTACAAGGCCTTTGTAGAAAATAAATATGGACATCAAATTCAAAGGTTAAGAACAAATAATGGAGGCGAATATGTGAAAAATAATTTTACAATTTACTGCACTACAGAGGGCATCCAAATGCAACACAATGTTCCATATACACCACAACAAAATGGTGTTGTTGAGAGAAAGAACTACACATTAAAAGAAATGGCTAATTGTATTATCCAATCTAAGGTATTAAGTCTAAAGTATTGGGCAGAAGCCATCAACTGTGCAAATTACATAGTAAATCGTACTTCCAGAAAGGCTCGTAAAAATATGACACCGAAAGAAACATGGACTAAAATTAAACCAGATGTAAGTCACTTATGTGTATTTGGCAGTATAGCATGGGCTCACATTTCTGATGAGAAAAGGAAATCATTGCAGCCTAAAAGTGAGAAGTGTATATTTGTTGGTTATTCTGAAGATGTCAAAGGTTACATAATTCTTCAACCACATTGTAATGAAATTATTATTAGAAGAGATGTTAAATTTGATGAAAATATCTTGTCCTGCGAGCCTAATTCGACGATTGTACCTTCTTCGGCCTGTGAGCCATCTTTTGTGTTTGTGCCTTCTTATGTTCCTATTCTGGTTTCTTCTTCAAATGATGACAGTGAGGATGAAAATACACCTCCGCTTATTCACCTTCCTCCAGATGAGTCCATTGAACCTGAACCAACACCATCACCACAGCTTCCTAGATGGGTTCATTCAACAGGAGAAGCAGTTGGTGATCTTGTCGGTGATCCTCTGTATCAACGTCAGACATGTTCTCAATTCCAACGAGCCTCTTCTTTTTTGGCTCAAGTTTCAGAGACTCGTGATCTAGAGACATTTGCAGAAGCTTCAGGTCATCCAGATTGGGATACAACAATGAATGAAGAGTATTGTTCTTTAATGGAAAACGATACTTGGGATATTGTACCTCTTCCCAAAGGAAGAAAACTTGTCAGATATAAATGGGTCTACAGAACTAAGTATGCATCATAGGGAAGTGTTGAAAGGATTTTCCCAAGTTGAAGGAATTGACTATAATGAAACCTTTTCCCCTGTAGCCAAAATGAATTACATCCGCCTTGTTCTTTCCCTTGTTGCCTCACATAAATGGGAGTTCCATTAGATGGATGTTAAATATGCCTTCTTGCATGGGGATTTGCAAGAATAAATCTACATGGAAAAACCTCTTGGCTATGTCCAAAATGACTCTAGCCTTGTTTGTCGCCTTAAGAAATCTCTTTATGGTCTTAAGCAAGCTCCTCGAGCTTGGTATGCCAAAACAGACAACTTTCTTCTTGACACCAGATTTTCTAGATGCCATTTTGATCCAAATGTCTATACCAAGAAAGTAAGAAGCCATCTCATAATCCTTGTCCTTTATGTCGATTACCTTATCCTTACTATTAGTGACTCAAAACTTTTAAACCATGTGAAAACCAACCTTAAGAATAAATTTGAAATGACAGACTTAGGCTTTTTGCACCATTTCCTTGGCCTCCAAGTTTTTCAAACCAATGAAGGAATTTTTCTTTCCGAGTCTAAGTATGCTTGTGACCTTCTTCATCGCTTTCACATGGAATATTGTAAACCAACCCATTCTCCCTTCCAGTATGGAGTCAAGCTTACTACCACTTGTACTTCTCCTGAAGTTGATGCCACCTTGTACCGTCAGTTAGTTGGTAGCCTCTTATACTTGACTCATACCCGTCCTGATATTTCCTTTGTTCTTGGTCTTGTTTCCTGGTATATGCAAACACCACATGAAAGCCATTGGAGAGCAACTAAAAGGATACTTTGGTATGTTCAGGGTACAGTTCAGTTCGAGATACATTAYAGTTTAGGGGGGACTCCTTTATTGGTTGGTTTCACTGATTCAGATTGGGTCGACGACMCTGATGATCGGAAGACTACTATAGGTTATATTTTCAGCCTTGGTTCAGGACCGATCACTTGGACCTATAAGACACAACAAGCTATTGCACTTTCTTCAACAGAAGCAGAGTACCGAGTGTTGGAGATATTACACATTCACATATAATTATTTTTCTACGTCTTACAGTCCAATGTTGAGAACTCTTCCTTAGATGAGAATATTCTCTCTAGATAATATTCCCCTACAAAACAGGTTGTTCCTCTTCAATTTAGAGTTAGTTACACTTAGTTAGACTAGTGGAAGTCGTGATTCAATTAACTAATGATTGCATGGACCAGTTAACTCAGACTATGTGGCAATTCACTCCAGTATCTATCAGTGAGTGTCTAGATCTCTCTATATCACTACTATGGCACATTACTTACTCATGTAGCCTATATCTATTGTAAATTATTCACTCTTTGAGTGTGGAATACAGTTAATGAGAATTCTTCCTTTCTTTCTCTAATGCTTCTCTTTTCTTCTATTTTCTTTGCAACTGTGTATGTCAATTCCCAGCTAGATCTATTATGTGCAGGTTCAACACATTTACATGGTATCAGAGCTGACAGATTGCTAGGAAAAAGACACACTAGACTCTTTTTCCAGGTATTGAATATTGAAGAACGCAAAAAAGAGGGATTGTTCATCAACAATACTTCTCATGCCTCATAAATATTTGGAATGGAAGCCAAAAATTTTGCTTCAGCTTAGATGTAGAATCTTTTACCAAATAACTATGGAAATGGAAATGGAGCATGATTCCACCGATAAGAAAAATGATTTTCTCAATAGACAAGATATGGCCATAGGATGTATCCTCTGGTTTATTTCTCCTGAAATTCCCCACCAAGTATATCATGACTCGCAGGACTCAAATCCAAATGAATTATGGACTAGATTGGAGGTTCTATTCGGGAATAAAGAATATTTTGAATATTTCATGCATAAGATTCAAAATATAGAGCCATAAGAGAAACCATCAGAAGATCAAGCCTCTTATTCTGAAGAATCTTCTACACAAGTATTTGCACAAATTTGTATTCCATTAATTGTAGATGATCTCTACTCCATTTTAGATTTGTTTTATAAATTTCATGTGAAATATATCTTGCATGCATCTCAGGAGTCACATACAGAGACTTTTCCATGCGCCATGCATGTATCTCAAGAGCAACATGCATGCACCATGCATGCATCTCGGGAGACAAAAAGGTTGTCGCACACATCAGATTCAATTATGATATTTTCTGAGAATAATTTTAAGAAAATAAATGGATATTTGAATTCCTCTCGGAAAAATATCCAATTTGAAAAAAAAAATGTATGAAATGGAGTCCGGGAAGTAAAGTTATGATCATTTTAAAATCAACAAAATTTCAGCATTTTTCTAGAAGTGGTCGCACAGTTTTCAAAGTTTCATCCAAACTATACTTTGATCTTCTTCATTACAAGAAGAGAACGTGGATATGTGTGGAAATCTCAATGGTGCATCTTCTTCATCAGATCTGTATAGACATCTACATTTCAACAAAATCTTCAACGGGCACAAACTTGCACAGTTGTGAGGTCTTCTTGGAGTGAAGGACAAGGTTGCTTAGCAACTGTTTTTTGTTCCTGCTCATATTTTTATTATGCATTGTACCTTGAGGGAGGGGGAGGGGGGAGGAGTTCCCATGAGGTTTTCCCTCTTTCCTCATTTTTTTTTTCAGTGTCTCATTCTTATATGCATTGTACAATGGGTACCTAACATGGCCTTGGTTGCCAGGACTCATTCATCATGTACACCCTAGTAGTGTTTAGGGGGGTGTTGGAGATATTACACACTCCCCTATAATTATTTTCCTAAGTTTTGCAGTCCAATGTTGAGAACTCTTCCTTAGATGAGAATATTCTCTCTAGATAATATTCCCCTACAAAATAGGTTGTTCCTCTTCAGTTTAGAGTCAGTTACACTCGGTTACACTTAGTTAGACTAGTGGAAGTCATGACTTAGTTAATTGATGATTGTATGGATCAATTAACTAGGACTAGGTGGTAGTTCACTCCAGTGTATGTCAGTCACTGTCTAGATCTCTCTAGATCACTACTATGGCCCATTAGTTACTCATGTAGCCTATATCTATTGTAAATTATTCACTCTTTGAGAGTGGAATACGGTTAATGAGAATTCTTCCATTCTTTCTCTCTTGCTTTTCTTTTCTTCTATTTTCTCTGCAACTGTGTATGTCAATTCCCAGCTAGATTTATTATGTGCAAATTTAACACATTTACATGGTATTAGAGCCGACAAATTGCTAGCAAAAAGACACACCAGACTCTTTTTGCAGGTACTGAAGATTGAAGAACGCGAGAAAGATGGATTGTTCGTCGACAATACTTCTCACGCCTCATAACTATTTCGAATGGAAGCCAAAATTTCTGCTTCAGCTCAAATGCATAGGCTTGTACCAAATAACTATGGAAATGGAAGTAGAGTATGATTCCACAGATGAGAAAAACAATTTTCTCAATAGATAAGATATGGCCATAGGATGTATCCTCTGGTTTATTTCTCATGAAATTCTCCACCAAGTATATGATGACTCGCAAGACTCAAATCCAAATGAATTATGGACCAGATTGGAGATTCTATTCAGGAATAAAGAATATTTCAAATATTTCATGCATAAGATTAAAAAGATAGAGCCATAAGAGAAACCATCAGAAGATCAAGTCTCTTACTCTAAAGAGTCCTCTACACAAGTATCTGCACAAATTTGGATTCCATTATTTGTAGATGATGTCTACTCCATTTTTTATTTGTTTTATGAATTTCATGTGAAAGATATATTGCATGCATCTCAGGAGTCACATGTAGACACTTTTCCATGTGCCATGCATGTATCTCAAGAGCAACATGCATGCATCTTAGGAGACAAAAATATTGTCGTGCACATCAGATTCAATTATGATATTTTCTGAGAATAATTTTAAGAAAATAATTGGATATTTGAATTCCTCTCAGAAAAATATCCAATTTAAAAAAAAAATCATATGAAAGAGTCCGGGAAGTGAAGTTATGATCATTTTAAAATTAACAAAACTTCAGTGTTTTTCTAGAAACGGCCGCACAGTTTTCAAAGTTTCATCCAAACTATACTTGGATCTTCTTCATTACAAGAAGAGAACGTGGATATGTGTGGAAATCTCAATGGTGCATCTTCTTCATCAGATCTGTATAGACATCTACATCTTCAACAAAATCTTCAATGAGCACAAACTTGCACAGTTGCGACGTCTTCTTGGAGTGAAGGACAGGTTTTCCCTCTTTCCTCAGTTTTTTTTTTCAATGTCTCATTCTTATATGCATTCCCTAACATGGTCTTGGTTGTCGGGACCCATTCATCATGTACACCCTAGTAGTGTTCAGGGGGGGGGTGTTGGAGATATTACGCACTCACCTATAATTATTTTCCTAAGGTTTACAATCCAATGTTGATAACTCTTCTTTAGATGAGAATATTCTCTCTAGATAAAATTCCCCTATAAAACAGGTTCTTCCTCTTCAGTTTAGAGTCAGTTACACTTTGTTAAACTAGTGGAAGTCGTGACTCAATTAATTGATGATTGCATGGATCAGTTAACTAGGACTAGATGGAAGTTCATTCTAGTGTGTTTCAGTGAGTGTCTATATCTCTCTAGATCACTACTATGGCACATTACTTACACATGTAGCCTATATCTATTGTAAATTATTCAATCTTTGAGTGTGGAATACGGTTAATGAGAATTCTTCCATTCTTTCTCTCATACTTATTTTTTCTTCTATTTTCTCTGCAACTGTGTATGTCAATTCCCAGATAGATATATTATTTCTAGGTTCAACACATTTACATGGTATAAGAGCCGACAGATTGCTAGGAAAAAGACACACGAGACTCTTTTTGCAGGTATTGAAGATTGAAGAACGCAGAAAAGATGGATTGTTCGTCGACAATACTTCTCACACCTCATATTTATTTGGAATGGAAGCCAAAAAAAAATCCTCGGCTCAGATGCAAAGGCTTGTACCAAATAACTATGGCAATGGAAGTAAAACTTGATTCCACCGATGAGAAAAACAATTTTCTCAATAGACAAGATATGGTCATAGGATGTATCCTCTGGTTTATTTCTCTTGAAATTCTCCACCAAGTATATGATGACTCACAAGAATCAACTACAAATGAATTATGGACCAGATTGGAGGTTCTATTGGGAATAAAGAAGGTTTTGAATATTTCATGCAGGAGATTCAAAAGATAGAGCCAAAAGAGAAACCATCAGAAGATCAAGCCTCTTATTATGAAGAGTCTTCTACACAAGTATCTACACAATTTGTATGCCATTAATTGCAAATGATGTCTACTTCATTTCAGATTTGTTTTCTGAATTTCATGTGGAAGATATATTGCATGCATCTCAGGAGTCACATGCAGACACTTTTCCATGAGTCATGCATGTATCTCAAGAGCAACAAGCATGCACCATGCATGCATATCGGGAGATAAAAATGTGGCCATGCATATCAGATTCACTTATGATATTTTCTGAGAATAATTTTAAGAAACAAATTAGATATTTGAATTCCTCTTAGAAAAAAAAATTCAAAAAAAATTTCGTTCGAAACGAAGTCCAGGAAGTGAAGCTATGATCATTTTAAAATCAACAAAATTTTAGCGTTTTTTCCGAAAACGGCCACATGGTTTTCAAGGTTTCATCCAAACTGTACTTGGATCTTCTTCATTACAAGAAGAGAAAGTG
>SNQJ01S0025084.1:44440-66837 GCA_010110895.2 Picea sitchensis
AGTTGTCATTAAGGGGGGATAGGCTCTAATGCCTCCTTCCTTATCCTATTGTGTCACTATTGTAAATCCTTCAATCCTATCCCAAGTTGTTCTTAAGGGGGGATGTTAGGATATTTAGACACTTAGGAGTTATTTAAGATCTAGTTGGTCTAATGTGTCGTTAGGTAAAAGTGTGTTTCTTAGTGTGTTTCTTTAGTATGCATTAGTATGCATTTATAGTTAGGAAATCCGATGGCCATGCTATGTTCCCAACATAGAGTGACCTGAAGGTTCATATTCTCCTTGATCTTAACGACTACATTGATCTGTGGCTTAACACTTGATTGGTCCATGATATATATTTAAAGAGCATGGAGGGTCATTTGTCGATGATCAGTTGTGAGAAACTCTATTGTAAAATATCTCTGTAATCTTTTTCTTTTGCATTAATAAACTGCTCCAAGTGGCCGCGTTGGTTGGGGCCGTGAATGTTTCCCCGTAGGGGTTTTACCACGTTAAAACATCGGTGTGGTGATCTTTGATCTAGTTGTGTGAGTGGTTATTGAAGGTGTTCGTCCTCCGTTGGAATACCTGTGTTGTCGAACACTGATAATCGACAGAATTGTTCAGTCCAAAGTGCCATTGTTGCAACTAGCCTACAATCTCTCATTCCCCACATGCATGTTCCACCCAAGGAAGTGTGCCCCTTCTCTGCTCAACAATCCCTCGGTTTCCCCACTTCCCTTCCAAGGTTTCAGCAAAAGGTCAGACAGGAAGCCTCAGAGCCCTGCAACCAATGCCTAGCACACCAGGGAACAGTTCCCAACAAAACTCTCACCTAGAGAGAATGCTAACGGGCCTGACAACCTGCCTCCTCGACAACAAATCTCTCACCTAGAGAGAATGTTCACGGGCCTGAAAACCCGCCTCTTTGACATCAAAACTTTGGTTGCAATACGAAAAACTCCTTTACAAGTTTTTCTCTATAGTTAAGGTAATAGTCATGTTTCCTTCGTTGGTCTGACCCCTTCTGCACATGAGAAATGAATGAATTGCACCAAAAGGAATGAGTTTCCCCCAAAATACACTAAGGCCAACAATATATATTGCATACCTTAAGTTGGACACTTGTCACCTTCATAAATAGCTTTATCCACTTGGTGACATGTTCCCATCCCTCGAGAACTTAGGGTAAATAAATATCCATAGTTACACTTTTTGGAAATATTAATAAAATATTCCCTTGGACCTAAGTTCCCCCCTTTTCCCTTTTTCGGTAGACTTAGCCCCCCATCCCTCCTCGTCTGATTTGTCTGCACACAATGATATGATATTATTAATAGCTTGAGTGTGATTACATTTTACAAGGATAGGCACACTAGCCTATTTGCATCCCATCTCACCAACCTCATAACCACACAGGCTCATCCCATCTCACCAACCTCATAACCACACAGGCTCTCCGGCCTCAAATACACACACACACACACATATATATAACTCGACTCAATGCACACTTCAAGTAATCCTCGTGCACTTACTCAAGTGCGCACAACATAGTGAAATGTGTGCACCCTTCTTTGATGTGCAACCACACACACTTACCCAAGTGTGCACAACACTATGAAATGCATGCACCCTTTCTTTAATAACAAACCTCGCACACTACTCAGGTGCATGCAAAACCAAGACTTGGTGCCAACGACTCACCAACCTATATGTACATTTACATTTACAATTGGTACCAATGGCTCACCAACCTATATGTACAATTACAAAGGGTTCAGATTAGGGACATTACATCTCGAAATCTGTGTTGTCTCAAAATGCATGTTGTCTCGAAATCCATGTTGCCTCAAAAGATGTGTTACCTTGAAATCCGTGCTACCTCAAAAGACATGTTGCCTTGAAATATGTGATGCCTCAAAAGACATGTTGCCTTGAAATATGTGATGCCTCAAAAGACATGTTGCGTCGATTTTCGTGCTTCCTCAAAATACATGCTACCTATTTTTCTTTCTCACCAAGCTGAAAAATCAATTTTGATTTATCTCCTTCACCTCATGTGACTTGCGAAATGAAATTTTTTTGTGTCTTTTCCTTTACCCTCTCTGTCTTTTTTCTTGAGCTATTCACCTAATCTCAACGATCAAGATTAGATCGTGAGATCAACGACTCTCTTTTAATTAAATCATTAAGTGACTTTAACTTAGTCACTTTATTAATAAATTAATAAGTGAATTCTAGGAAAAGTATACGATACATTTATTGACGATTTCGACAAGTAGACACCCTTACAAAAATACCTGTCTGAGCTACAAACACTAACAGTTGCATCCAACCAATGGGATTTCTAGCCTCTATGAAGGTCCAAGTGGCTTAGTCCCTTCAAGAATAGCTTTCACCAGGAAAGGTCCTGCAAAGATAAACAAGCACAGCCTCTAAGGGTCCACAAGTCAAATGTATCATTCCAAGTAAGCCAAATTTAATAAAAGAACCACCCAAACATGTGCATTAAATCCCCCCTTTTCAAACTAAACAAATGCTCAAAGACCTTATAAAAATTGCCAAATTTAAGTATGGGAGGGTTGTCATGGTGCCATATTGGGTAGGCCAATCCCCCAGTCAATATGTGTTTCCTAAGAAGACCCTCTCTAAGTCATGTAATGAATATGAAGTGGACGGGGCTAATACTTTTGGGCATGGGGTTCTTGACATATCAAGGACTCATATTGTCTCATCTATGGGTGCCTTCGTGGAGAGTGTGTTGCATCCTTCATTTTCAATGTAACATTTTTCCAAACCCATTATTGCCTTTCATTTATTATGGTCTGAACATTGAGTGCTATGTGCAATGGAAAGTAAAGAGCATTGCAATGCCACTTGAAGTTAGGAACACATTGAGTGTCATGTGCACTGGAAATTAAAGGACACTGCAAATGCATTCCCCCATCAAGCGGTACATTTATTAATTATTTTTATTTTAAAGGTCCTTCATTTTTATGGAGAAGCATTTCATTGCTCTCATGACCTTAGGGCGAGCATCTAGAATGATTAGTTATGGATTTTGTCTTTTGCTAGCTACAACACCTATGGGCCTTTAGCCCATTCTTTCCATGAAATGAGGCACAAGCCATTATTGGGGTCAATGAGCCCAAAAACCAAAAAGATGAGGAAACAGAGGGGAAGAGGTGTGAAAAGTGGTAAGTATGAGCAGGAATGGTACGATGACCCTTCAACGGCGACTCACTTACTAGGAAACAATGTCAACCACCAAGGTGAAATAAGGCAAAAGGTTTAATTTCCAAACAAACATTCCATAATCAAGAAAGGACCCTTTGCAACATGCTCAAATGCTGCAAATATTAAAGTGACACTTACCATGGGACCAAACTTGTTACCTCGTGAAGAAATACTTATTGTGCTCTATGAACCAGGCTAGTGTGGTAAATGTTGTTATGTTGTCGATGATGAATGGTGATGTGTGGTGGAGAGGAAGGTCTATGACTGCTCAATGTGGGCTAAGCTTGTCATCTGACTCTTGGCACTCCATGTCTTCTACCTATAGGCCTTGAGAATCATGTCCTTAGGGCTGGGGGGGTAACAAAGAGCACCTTTTGGGAATAGTTGACAAAGGGGTTAATATATGTACAAAATTGACCATGTTGCAAAGATTATAACTTTCAAGGTTGCAAATGGAAATGGATTACAAATGGAACCTTCTTTAGCAAAGTCGCCTCCCAATTTGATTCCAATGTGGGAACAATTTCCCAAAAGAAAATTGACCCATCTACCCATATGCCTCCACTAGTGCCAATTGAGACTTCTACGTCCAAGAAAAAAGGTTATTGTTCTTTTGGAATAAGTAACACATCGGAAAGGGTGTATAATATGATGCAACATGATGATACAAATGATGCCACTACTGAATTCATCTTTTCTAATATAATTCCTTTCCATGTTACCTGATCTCCTTACTATAAGGAGATGGTCCAAACTATTGTAGTAGTGGCACCCTCATATGTACCCCAAGGGAATATATGTTGAGGACAATGAATTTAGAAAGGCAAGTGTCAAATATTAATGTGCAAAAGAGAATACCAAACAAAGACAAACATGGGTAAGGGCAGGTTTCTCTATTTTTATGGATGAATGGATAGACATTACTAAATGTCTACCTATCAAAGTCATATTTAAATTTGTAGTGGGCCTTTATTTCTTAGAGCTGCTAATTGTTCTAGAAAGTGCAAAGATGGAACTTTCCACTTTCTACTTCTTTAGGATGTTATAAAGGAGGTTGGACCTACCAATGTAGTGCAAGTTGTGATAGATGCAACAATAATGCATAGATCCACATGGTTGGTTTCTGACATTGTGACAATTGTGAGAGATGTCCAAATGTTTATCCAGAGTGCCCACATCTCCTTATCCATGTATAAGGCTCACTCAAGGAATTCGTCAAGCTCATAGATACTAATTATGCCAGCTATTACCTCTTACTATAGAGGATGTTGTAGGTGCAATCACTATTGCAGGTCATGGTTGTGACTCCGAATTGGAACAAGTGGAAAAAATCCAAGACAAATGAGGGGAAGAAAATCAATATTCAAGTATTGGATATTGGAGGGAATATATAGTTATTTATTTTCATTCTTAGGCGATATAGTGGAGGCCTTTGCAATAATGATGCATATGCCCTTAGTCTTGTAGAGATCTATGAGATTTTTGATGACATGCTTGGTCGAGTAGACACAATTATTCATCATAGAGAGCCCTCATTGGAGTTATATATGAACCATATTCGACCCATTATTAAGTATTGGTGCGATCAAATGGACACACCTTTCCACATGGAAACATATGCACTTAATCCAAAATGGTATATGCAAAGGCCTGACAAAGTTTCTCCCATTGATGATATTGAGTTAAAGAATGTATTTCAATCTTTTGTTTTAAAGATGTACAATATAGAGGAGGAGACAAGACTTTGACATTGATTTATTCAGTTTGAGAATCTCATAAGCCCCTTCAACAAACCCAGTGTGAAGGAAGGTAGTAGATGTTTTGGCTAAAATGAGCTAATTGGTTGATTGAGGATGCATGGGGATGATGCTCCAAAGCTCCATCATCTTGATATCCTATTCTTGTCTCAAATTGATAGTTCCTCCACAACATAGAGGAATTGGTCCACATATAGCTTCATCCACTATATTAAGAGGAATAGACTTACCTATAAGAGAGAGAAGAAGTAAGTTGTAGTGCATAGTGCCCTATGTCTCGTGTATAGGAATACACAAGATTGTCGAGGGGAACCAATGAAACAATGGGACGTGGATCAAGAGGATGATGCATGGACATATGAGGAGGAAGGACCAAATGAGGTGCATTATGTGTTGGTTAGTGTGCCATTGATTACTTGTGAGAGCGACTATGATTCAAAGAGTGACATTCCCATTGAGGGTCATGATGATTGTGTACAAAATATGAATGTAGAGGACTAGTGATTGACTTCTCAACATTGATTTCTTTTAGCTACTTTCTTTGTTTACTATTCAATTTTTCTTATGAATCATGATAAAAAGTCTTTAGAACCTAGACATTGATGATCGAGTCTTTGACTATTTCGTATTTACTTAGTACTATTTAGAATTTGAATCATTGTTTTTCATTTTTTTTATAACTTATTTGATGTTCAAGCATCGCTATTTAATATATTTTGAATAAATTCAATGAAAATTACTATGGTGATTAATAAATTATGTTTGTATCATTTGCCAATTAAAATGGTGATTGATGGAATAAAATGTTAATTGATGAAATACAATTAGATGTATAAATTATATTTCCATATTCTGAATTTTTTTTAATGATTTTACAGATGGGGTCCCTTATGTCAGGGACCCTAAGATCATTGATGATGCTTTCTAAAATTTGAGGGGCGTCTCTAAAATTCCCTTGGATGCATTTTAACTTTTCACACTCTCACATCCCAACATCTTAGATACTTGGTGGACATTTCTTTTTTTGAGAGATGGTGTGAAACATGAGGACACATCTTGATTTAATTAACCACTAAGCCTGAGCAATGTGAACATGTCGATGCAAGAGGTACAAAGTCCAACCTACACATGTGAATAAGTGAGGTGGCAGCCACTGATTCCCATGTCAAGAATTAATCAATTCTTGTTGACGGTGTAGTTCACAAATCCAATCACATAAATGTTGATTCCACATATAATGTAATTTAAAGTCCAACTCTCACTAGATGGGACCCCTTGGTTTTGGCATCTTTAGGGTCTTTGGTCCAAGTGTCACCTCACATGAAAGTTCTCTAAGTGCACCCTAAATGGGTTGTATTAGAGGCTTTGGAGAGGATATGTTATCTAAAGGGACTTGATCAAACTCCCGTAATTGGGCACAAGAGTTAACTAAGAGTTACAATTCAAGAGTTTTTTTTGTTTAGTTTTTGTGGGTGGGTGGGGTCATCAAATGCACTATGATTGCTCCAAACTCTTGTTGTAAAATTAAGTATTAAACCCAATAGATTTATGATGGTGTATATTCAAGGAAATGGGGTTTAGAGACGATTTAGAGTTTTAAATACTTTGGAAATTCTTAATTTATTAAGTAATCATACCACTTTCAAGCCAATTAAGGATGCCTTCAACTAAGAGAATCCTAAACCCAGTGAATCACTAAAAGTGATATCATAAAATACATAAGGGATAGGAGTGTTGAGATCTTCTTTCAACCATCCGTATGATTTGATACCTTGTTGAAATTTCCCTTAATCTAGCACCAGGCAGTCAATTCCAAGCAACATATATTTACTGAATCAAAGCATAGCTAGGTTACTCAACGAAACATGCAACAAAAGCATAAACAAGGAAACCAAATCAAGCACATAAGAACACTAAGATTCGGGTAAACCCTTGGAAAAAACCTTGGAGGGAAAACCAATCCAATGATGCTTTTATTAAGGTCAAATTAGGGCTCCAGTAAAATGGCCCACTAAGAGAATTATACACTGTAAACAAACTTGGAAACACCTGTGATGTTGTATGACTTGTACTGACATGTTTCCCAATGCATCTGCGCTTTGCCCTTCTCTGGCTCGTGGACATCCGCACTTTGTCCTTCTCTGACTCGCGGATATATGCGTCTGTCTCCTTTGAGACTCGTGGATGTGTACAGAAGGCCCACACAACAACCTTCGTATGAATCTGCTCTTCCCTCTGGTCTCTTCCCATTGAAACCCACCCGTGGCTACTTCTACTCTCTCCTCCTTGATCTGTATGACCTCTAGATGGAAGTCCTTCTCCACCTATCAAGATCTTGAATCACGATCCTTTGTGATCCAACCCTCTCATCAATACTTGGATGAACCCTCTTCACCCAACCAGTGGATCTCCTCACTCTAGTGTAAGCAAGAGTCCTTCTTTGCTCCTACACTCCTTACTAGCAAAAGTCCTTCTTTGTTATCCTCAACCTTGGTCTTTCACCAAGTCTCTCACAAGTGTATCTCACACAAGTCCCTACCTTGGTCTCTCACCAAGTGACTCACAAGTGCATCTCACACAAGCCCCTACCTTGGTCCCTCACCAAGTCTCTCGACCTCGACCTCTCATCAACAATCCCAATCGTGTCGACTCCCTCAACACAAGTGACTTCTCTTATACCCAACCTTTCTTTTATAATCATGAGTTACAATCTATTTCTAATCTTAAAAGTGATCTACGGTTGAGATTACTTCTCACACCCACTTAAGATTTATATTACATGCTGCATGCTAAGCATGTACTTAAATAACTCAATTCACTAATAAATACAATTTTACTTTAATTAATTCCTTCTAACTAAAGTAAACTCAAGACTAGAATATTTTCGACAACTTCCACATGCAAAACACATGCCTATGTGGAAGTACCTGTCCGATGCTACCAAAATATCAACAAGGAGGATACCAAATCTACCAACACTGCTTCGATTATATCATTGACCATAATGAGGGTGACCATCATGGAAGGAAAATGTATAAAAATGTCAACTCCCATAATAAAATATAACTCTTGAATGGTATACCCAAAATCAAGGTAACAAGATTTTCTTATTTACAATATGTCTTGTAACGAACACACACATCATATCATTGCAAACTTTGCATAAACATGGGTTGTACATTAAACTCACCAAGTGTTCTTTTGCCATGAGAAGGATCCAATACCTGAGATATTTCATTGACATTGAAAGGGTACACTTAGACCCCAAAAAGATATGGGTCACTAGAGACGGGGCTATGTTGATAATTCTAATAGAATTTTGTAGTTTGCAACTTGGACATTTAGCAAATTCCTACCAAATATTTGCATTGGGTCTCTCACTTGTTGCATGGCCCCTTAATTGGGAACTATGCGATGTTGCCAAAGCAATCTTCACGTGTACTCAAGCACAACATTAACCATGCGGGGAGGTCAAGTGTAGACTCCACTAAATGCTGGTGCACAAATATTACCATATTCGCAGTAGCCTTTTGAGATTGAAATTGTTGCATTTGAATATGCCACAGATCAACTTTCACCTGGTACAAGCATCTTGTAGCAAATCACTCAAAGACATTTAATGATGCCATCTAAAATTATTTAACATATACCACTAAGAACTCCATGCAGTTGCATAGTGAGTGCACCAATTGAAGCATTACTTGTTGGTTAAGGATACTATTATTCTTTTCGACCACAAGGTTTTACATTTTGTACAAAGATAAAATAAGATGCAGAGCACACACGAACTAAAATGGATGGCCTTTTTTTGCAACAAATTCACATTGTCATCAAAAGTAATCACAACTCATCTATAAATTATTGCCTTAGTCATCCACTAGTCAATGCACTCCTTACATTTTAGATACTTGTAGTTAAAATACCCAAAATTTGTTGCATTTATGCAATAGATCCACACTATGCACAAATATATAAAGACCTCCTCTAGACAAGCCAATTGCAACTCATTACCCCAAGGATGAACTAATATGCATGCTAACTGGTGAACAATGCTATTAACGTATTTTGGAAATGCATTACTTCAAAACTGTAGTTCACTCCAACATCCATTGCACTCTTGTTTTGTGTAAATACTTCCACTAGCCAAACCTACATACCAATGTAGAGCACTTCATTTGTGCTTATATAGCTTGCACCATAGTGCACCCCATGAAATGCAAGCAAGGATTGTACACACCTATACCTATCTTGTGGCAATCACAACAATTTGTCTTAATGGACTTTCTTATAGGCCTCCCAACCACCTAGTGCAGTAATGGCGTAGAGCTTCTTGTGGTTGACAGGTTCTCCAAAATAGCACTACTCGTGCCATGTGGCAAGACCACCTTTGCACAAGAAGTAGCAAAGTTATTCTTTAAATAGGCATTGAAGCATTTTGGAATTCCTTCCTACATTATCTGATAGAAAATTTCTAGATTTCTCAGTCATTTTTGGAAGTCATCATAGGAAATGTTTGATACAAAGCTTTAGATGTCAACACAGTTTTATCTTCAAACTGATGGCCATACTTAAGTGGTTAAAAGAACCATTATACACTTATGACAAATGTACAACCATAACCATCCCCAAACTTGGGACAATTTCTTGGCTTCCATACAATACAACTATAACGAAGCTTCACACAACTCTATTGAATACAACCCATTCAAAATTCACATTGGCTTCCAACATGCAACAACAATAGATGTGGCATACCGTACACTTATTACCACAAGCACATCAACCTCAACATATAAAGAAGTTGACAAGGCAACATGATTCGTTGAGCAAATTTAGAATGTTCAACAACAAGTTCCTAGCACACTAGAACAAACTAGAACCAAGTATAAGCACATACATGGTGAACATCATGTTCCACACACCTTCAAAGTCAGAGACCAAGTCTGTTAAATTCAAAAGGAAAGGCTTTAGGGACCTCTTCATGTGCAAGATTTTCCAACCCCACACCATCAAATTTAGGTAGCAAAGCCAACTCTTTTTATTTTTTATTTTTTTTAAAATCTAGGGCAATCAATAACTGGTCAAGGTTACCTAGGCAAGCCCTAGGTTCAAATCTGTCTAGCTGCCACTATAAACCCTAGGGTAGTGCCAATAGCTTGCAATCTAGTGCTTAGTAGGAAACTTATGACTTAACAATGACTAAGATGTTCGAAGACACATCCGTGAGTGGGGTCCCACTCACGAGGGCGACTATCCTTCTAGATTTATCACAACAAGCCAATGCCTTAACGAAAATTTAAACTCACTTAGAAAGAGTACAAAACTTACATCCCAACCATCTCATCAAACCACTTCAACTTTAGTAAATCCAACTCTTAGCTTCAATTACAAACAATTCCAACAAACTTACATGCAACCCTCATGTGCATCATTGAACACCTTCAACACCCTTGGAGTTATATATTAATTTTTTTTATTATAAGTAATAAGGAAAAGTGTTTTGATTTTGGGTTACAGTCCAACGTCAGTGAAAATATCGTGTAAAACACAAAACAAAAGGAGGAATACTGCGACGTCGAAAAAGGAACAGAGTTGTTCGCTCTGCATAACATTACTCAGAGGAAACCAGATGTTACCCATAAAATCGCGACAGGAGAAGAAAAGACATATCAGCTCTTAGACCCAGATAGATATAGAGAAACGAGGCTATTCAGACCAAGGTTGGAGAGAAAGCTAACGCATATATACATTTCCAGAATGCCCTAGCCGAGGAGTCTTTTTGCAGAAGTATAGCAGACTGTGAAAGAAGATTTCAGATTTTGTCCCAATGCCTGAGAAAGAAAATGAATTTGTGGCCTAGCACACCGGCAAGTGAAGCCTCCGAGACAAAGATTTTTCTTTTTAAATTTTCAGACTTGAAGCCTGTATCGGAGTTCTGTTGAAGCATAAAGGTATTTTGTTTTTTCGAAGTCTTGAATTTCTCTGTGATTAAAGAACAGAAGTATACTTCAACTCATAATTCTTCAATGTGGCGCTCATAAACGATATAGGCAACTTGTGGCCCGCATATTTCTTCACGAAAATGGCATCTAGAGTGTCACGAGAAGTGAAAGTGTAAATGTCAAAGCCTTTATTGAAATTTGGATTGGCTAAAATAGGTGCAGATGCAGTAGCTTTCTGAACACTCCGAAAGTCTTATACAGCTTCTTCTCTTCATTCAAATTGGTTTCTCTCCTTCAAAAGTGCATTAATTGGCTACGCAATGGTGGCGAAGTCATGTATGAATCTCTTCACAAAATTGCTCTTTCCAAAGAATGATCGAACTCCTTTTTTGTTCATGGGCGACAAGAATTCCTTAACGCCCTTTCTCACTTTGGATCAATGCATATACCATCCTTGGAGAGATATGTCTGAGCAGCTCGCCATCCATGCCCCCAAAGATGGTCTTCCTTAGATTCAACGAAATATCAAACTCTCGACATCTATTAAAGATCTATCTTAAATGCTTAAAATGATTATCTCTATTCTTTGGAAAAACAATTAAATCATCAAGGTACATGACTATCACTTTACTGATAAGTCCATGGTCAGCGAAATCCATGGCCCATTGAAACGTAGCCTCAATGTTGATGAGCCCAAATAGAATTGGTGACAGGCATTTGTACCCATGCTGTGGTGAATGTTATTTTGTGCTTATCCTCCTCGTCTGTCAGAATTTGGTTGTAGCTCGGAAGCCATCCAGTAATGATAACATCTCAGAACTAGTGATTGCTTGTAGTTGCTGCTTCCTCTAAGCCAGGGGGTAGATGTCTTTCAGAAGCTCCTAAAATCAATACAAAGTGGAATGTCCCTAGTCTTTTTCTGAACGTGTACCAAATTTGCAACCCATTGTGAATTCCTGGCGGGATAAATAATTTGTGCACTAGTCTGATCAAGAGTAAAGGGTGCACTCTCCAGCTGATCCAAAAATAGTACAAGTTCTCCTCGGCTGCACCTCCTCCTTGCATGAATGATATGTTGAATTTTCACTATGCTTGGCTCAAGCATGAGATTTATTTCATTTTAGTCATGTACTTGAACCATAAACAAATGCAGCTACACCATTCACAATTGCTGCAATAACCAAGATCACAAGAAGAAATACCCATGCACAAGAACACAAGAAATATCCTGGGAAAACCCTTCTCAACAAGGGAGAAAAACCCAACAATCCTTTGCTATATTCTCAAGAGAAGATCCTCCAACCATGAAACCCTAATGCACACAAGAGGGTGCTCTACTACCTTGGAACTTGTGCCCAAGAGAGGTGCGCACTTCAGCCCTAGAAGATGTACTTGCTGAAATTTCCAAAATGACAAGTGACTTGTATGTTTCCTCAATGGGGAAATCACCTTTATTTATACTAGACCGGACAAACCAAAAATGGTGTCTATTGGCACAACATGGCCGACCTTAATAACTCAGAAATTAATTATTACAATAAACATTAATTATCTTTCACATATGGTGGAGCCGACCTGTACCCTTTACAACACAATTAGGGTTACAGGTAAATCTTACTCTCAGACAATATAGCAAGGGATCTCACACATCCACTAGTGCTCAACCACTAGGGGCACGTCCACCTGTGCAGCCACGGGGACGTCCTACTCAACAGATCTCTATCTCACTGAGTCCACATGAGAATCATCGGGAGTACCATCTCAAGCTTGACTCAACTGAGTCCACAAGGCAGGGGACCACACGTCATAACAACTTAGTCCAGAGTCTGACACACACCCATCACATGGGCACCTTCACCCCACACAAGGGTACACATCGTTTCATCTCAGTCCAGAGAGGAACGACACACCCATCTCATGGGCATCCTCACCCCACACAGGGGCACACATCGTTTCATCTCAGTCCAGAGAGGAACGACACACCCATTTCATGGGCACACCCAACACATGGGCTCTCTAACAGGTCGACTCAACTCAATCTCAGAGGAGAACGTGTCCTGGAGGATGTCTCACGAAGTTGTAATCATCAACATGATAACCCAAGGTAACAACCATATGGCGCAGCTTGCCTTTGGAGTTCAAATTGGCAACTCAAGCAGTGACCATTGTGCCTATCTCTAAAATAGAAATTAACCTCCAAATAGAACTAGTGATGTATATGTCCTCCCCAATACACTAGTAAAGTGTGTTGAGACTGCTGTTCCATTACCTCTGCATGCTGCTGTAACATGCTGATTTGGCAGCACACATACCCAAACAGAATCACTTAGACAAGTGCACCCCTCCTGAGATCTAATATGCAGGGATTAAATGATTTACAGGAAGTTAATTTGTCCTAAGAATAGCTGAAGTGAAAATGCCCCTCTCAAACCTCCATGAACTAAGTTTCAGAATATCACAAGGTGACTTGCTTAATTTAGTGGAAGAAGATGAGTTAGATAAACCAAGAGGTGAAGCGCCTTCCTTTATGGTGATAAATATACCATGCAACCACTTCTCTGCTGCCTAAGATTAGATACATGCACGGTGCGCCTTCCATGCTTTTTGTCTTATATGGCATTTGGTTCCCAGAGTTGTATGTTTATCTGAGTGATATTGCATATCACCATTTGAAAGTTCAGACACGGTTGTTTTCTTGACAGTGCTGTCTTTAAAGCCTGCAATGGAAATACTTGGTGTTACCGCTCAAACTCTTGCCAAGGGAAAGTCCTGCCATGTGAGGGAGAGCTTGGGGCAATGGATAGGCAAGCCGCCCACTGTTACGTCAGCGGCCTTGTCTCTACTCTTCTAGGCTAGGGTTCTAACTTAAGGAGGGTTTTCCTATATGGTCAAACTAGATCCTATTGTTGCAAATAAGACGGTTAAGGGCAAGGACTAGGTTCAATTGAGTTGACTTCTCAAAGGGATGGCCTCAGGGTAAGCTAGAGAAGACAATGACCAATGACATGCAACGTATAATATTCAATGTGCAAGGACTATTGCAATGTTTAATTCATTTTACATTTGCAAGAACATTTCAGTTATAAACCACTTATCATAAATAACCAATGACAATGAATAACAACCTATGACAAGTGATGAAGAGTACTCGATATCCAAGTTTGCAAGATGTAAATACGAGAGCATAACATGTATATCTATGATATCACATCCATCGAAATAGCACAATTATTGACCATTCAATTGGATAGCAAATGAGAGTGTTAAATCTAAAGTGCATGTGTTCATATGTGATATTAATGAGACATCCAACTTGTATCCATTCATCATCATTTATGACAGCAAATGATCAGCAATTATAACATGTATATCAACAGATGTAGCACAGTTCAAGGTTCTGATTACAAAGTATATACCAGGACTGTAACACTAATCAGATCTATGAGTTATGTCATCATTCAGATTTGTCATTTATTCATTGTTTTACTGGTGATATTCAGCTCCATAAATGTATACCAATGTTCCACTCTCAATCAAACTCTGCATATGGTATGTACAACCACTATAAGCCCTGACTGTGATGGTAATCTCAGAGATCGGCCGTTAGAAACAGCAGCAAATAGGTAACGTCACACAGTTTAGGTAGGTTGTTGAGGGAGGTTAGGGTATGAGTGTGGTGTGGTAATCCAATCACGCCTAAAGACCAGCAAACACTGCTCCACAAGACAATAAAACAAATACTCCTTGCACCTGTATATTCTGTGAATTAGACAGTAAATTTACGGTTGGAACAGCAGCTGAGTTATGGTGATGTTCAGTGTATAGAGCAGGTTGCTGCACCTTTTTTTCGGTCGTTTTAAAGGCTGGTAGAATGAGGTTAGTAGAACCCTTGTAATGCTGAAGAAAGGAAGTGAAGGTTACCCCCTTAGATCCTGTACAAGGGACTGCACTGGCAGACTTAAGATAGCAAACTGGTACAGTATGACGGCCCAAGGAGACTCTTATTAGGGCTGCACAAAGGTAGATCAGGCCTGCAAGGACAATGCTAAATAGCCCTAGGGTTTGACAAGATAAAGATAGGCCTAAGGATGACAAGAGGGTAAATCGGCCAGCTGCAAAATCATGAAAGGATATGCAATGGAGCTTAAAAAATACAAAAAAATGATGAATTTGCTTTTTAGTTTTAAGGTGGTTGAAGACAAAGAGAAGACCTGTGCCTTAGAGGGCTTATGGCGTCACCACTTTACATCCAAGTGAAGACTAGGGTTTAAATAAGGTAGTGTTGATGGCACCCAGAGGATTGCCCCTCAAGCACTACCTAGGGCTAGAAGGTTTCCGTCTAGGTGGCAAGGGAGGATCGGTCCATGGAGGAGCCTTTACTAGTACTAAACAAGGTGAACTCAAAGGTTGGCCAAGCAAAAGGAAAGAACCACTAGACGTCCTACCTCAATGCATGAACAAAAAACTTTAATGATCAAAGGGGAAGGTGAGATCACTTTCCTTGAGAACCCTTCCAAATGGAGCATTGCGCACTTCTTTGGCCTTGTAGTAGTCTTTTTCTTCCAAGCAACCTCTAAGAGTGTTTATCTAACCCTTGAAAATTAACTAGAAAATCACAAGAAGAGAAGTAGATACTCAGTAGAACTCTTTAGCCAAGCTTCTCATTAATCTCCAATTATTTGAAATGGAGGAGTCTTCCTTTTATAGGTGAAGCTCCTCCTCAAATACAATACAAAACCATGTGCTAGCTCAAAACCATGAGCTCCAAAACCATTAGCTTGGTAAAAGCATGGGCAAATACAACTAACAATAAAATACATCCCATAATATGCTCATAAAGTGAGACGTCCCTCTAGAAGAGGTCAAAGTACTATGTAGAAGCCACATGTGTGGACAAAATAGAGGCTAAGAGAGGTGCGCCCCAAAAAAAAATGGTGTCAACGTCCAAGGAGATGGTCCAACCCAAGTCAAATGGTCCAATGGCTAAGTCAAATGGTCCAATAGCTCCAACATCCACCTAACAAACCATCCTTAAACAAAGGAATCATCCACATGCAATATAATCTCCTCAAAACCCTCACACATGTGAGCAGTCCAAGCAAAGAGGTGGTCTCTAGAGGCACGCGTGAGCTCAATAAAGCAAGTGTTCCTCACGAAATGGTCCAATAGATATGCCATGTTGTCCAGGTGTCTAAGTCACCATGTGTAATCACCCTCGTAATGTGCAATCATCCTCTCCAATGCATTAAATACCCCCACATGTGGCACAAAGGGAGTAAATAACGCATGAGCATGCAATGAAACATCCAATTGAGCAAGGAGGATGCATATTAATGGTCCATGTGGCATGTGTGATGACACGACATCCCTGTCATGAACCGATGCACTATCACAGATCCCAATGCAATGACAACTATTTTGATGCGGTACATGGATCCCAAGGCAAATGTCAGATTCCAATGTCTGTAGATATGGCCATATAAGAGTACACAGATCCCAAGGAAATTTCACAGATCTTGAGGCATGGTACAGGTATCCCAATACACAATGCCCACTTGAAATTATGGGTTTAGCCTCTTAGCAAACTATTAATTGGTAGCACCTGGTGACATCTCTTAGCAAAACATAACAAAGGGGATTAGTTTTAATACTTGCCTAAGTCTTACCAAGGGGAACAATATTAACCCTTATACATGCATCAAATCCTAGGAAAACCCATATTTTCCAAGTACCTAGGTGAAAGATAGGCATTAATGAGTAATAATGATGAAAGGGAAGGGGGAATAAGTTCATGTGATGACCCTCAAAGTCATAGACATTCACAGGTCTTATTATTCATTTATTTATTCATCTAGCTTCATTTGGCTAGGATTTTTTCTTTATAATAGCCTTATAGAGGGAGCTTAGCATTGAGTTACCATCCTTGGCACTGTTTCTTAGTACCCCTTTAAGCCTTTTTCTTTAAATGTTTAGTTTATCGAACAAGTCCCTTTTATTTAGATATTCATAGACAAACTAGGGACTAGGGGCATTGGGCTCACAGCGAGGGGCATTGCTCAAGTTAATATTTGGCTTTTAACTTTAGCTCTTCACCTCCTAGCCTTAGTGGCTTTATTGATTTAGGCTTTAATTTTGACCTTTCCCTTTGACCCTTGAGAAATCATACATGACCAAGATGCAAATTTGTATGTGGTTGGAGTGAATGATATTGGGAAGGTGGAAAATGGTTAATGTGGTTGGGATATGGATAACGCTATCTAGCATAGACACCTAGTGGTACAAGTTAACCCAAGAAATGCACACTTCTAACATAAAACATGTTCCCCAGGGTACTATGAGGCAAGTAATAAAGCCATCTAATGTTATGAAATGCTAATAGACAATCGTTAGGTGTTTACCACTTTACGACGAGCTAAGAAGTTATATCATCATGTCCAAATAGGTATTGATACATGTTAAATTTAGAGCTGCTATTAAGTTCTTTTCAATTTACTAGAGAATAATAGCATAAGGATCACTAAAAGAAACACAATCACAAGGTACACAACATTTTATCATGGGAAACCCTCATGGGGGAGAGAACCCAACAAAACTTCCTCAATAATAGATTGCCAATACAATGCCGAGACTTAGACCAAAACACTAAAGAATATCCAAGATTGAGCATGCGCCTCTCTTCTCCTTCTTGCAACTGCAACTTCCTTTAAAGCTTGCGCACTAGATGAGTGACTGAGTGAGTGTAAGAATGAGGCGCCATCCTCTCTTATTTATACTAGTTGAGGGGCGCTAGGGCTGTGTCTTTTCACCAAGTAGGGCCGACTTCTTCAACTAGTGGCTATAACCACTTTATTAAGCCCTAGGGGCCGACTTTACAAACACCACCACATAAATATGGTTTGACCAATCCACAATAGGGGATTTGGTCTTATACAAGACCCAACATGATCAATCCACGAAAGGGGATTTGATCTATATAACAATAACTCAATTATAATTAGAATATTCTTTGTAGTTACAATATTTCAACACTCCCCCTTAACAAGAAGGGTATTCTACTGACATTACCTAATACCACATCATCATGAGAGAGAGAGGGCAACAACACATCTGGAACATTGACTGGCATATCTACAAATCATCGGAATTTTTTCTCAACATCAAGAACATCATCATTCACAGCATGGAGCTGGAGTAGTATCATCATCATCGTTCACAGCATGGAGCTGGAATAACATCATCATCATCATTCACAGCATGGAGCTGGAATAATATCATCATCATCATTCACAACATGGAGCTGGAATAACATCATCATCATCATCGTCAACATGAAACTGAAATAACATCATCATCATCATCGTCAGCATGAAGCTGAAACATCATCATCAATAGCATGAAGCTAGTACAACAATCTCACCAACACGAGGTTGGTACATCATCATCATCAACAACACGAGGTTGAATCAATCAACATCATCGACACAAGGTTGAAACAACAACATCATCAGCATGAGGCTGACACAACAACATCATCAACACGAGGTTGAGACAACAACATCATCAACACGAGGTTGAGAGAACAACATCATTAGCACGAGGCTGAGACAACAACATCATCAACATGAGGTTGAGACAACAACATCATCAGCACAAGGCTGAGACAACAACATCATCAACACGAGGTTGAGACAACAACATCATCAGCACGAGGCTGAGACAACAACATCATCATCATATGGCAACAAAATGAGGCAGGTACAACAACAACATTTTGTTGTACTTTGACAGACCGTCCTTATCGGACCTTCGGGATCTGCCCAAGAATCATAATATTCCCTAGGATATAAAATCCTAACGGAGCTACCACGTGGCACTCTGACAGACCGTCCTTACCGGACCTTTGGGATTTTCCCAGGAATCAAAAGATTCCCTAGGATATAAAATCCTAACGGAGCTACCACTACTTCCCACAACTGGCATATACATGCACAGGTACTCTGATAGACCGTCCTTACTGGACCTTCGGGATCTGTCCAGGGATGATCAGTCCCCTAGGATATAAAATCCTAACTGAGCTACCCGCTGTTGGTCAGGATACCATAGTATCATCAACATCACTCCCCCTTTCGAGGAAGGTCCTTTCAAACTATACCAAGCTTGTCTCGAAAGTATTCAAACTTTACACGAGATAGAGGTTTGGTCAACACATCTGCAACCTGCTCATTTGTGCCAACGTATTGGAGCTTTACATCTCCCCTATGCACCATATCATGAATGTAGTGATACTGGATCTTTATGTGCTTCAACTTATCATGGAACACTGGGTTCTCCATCATCTTTATGCAACTCTGGTTATCACATAGGATCACAATGTCTTCCATCTCCAGATCGAATAGACCTGTCAACAACTTTCGAAGCCATATGGCTTCACAACTGGCGGAACATGTTGCAATGTATTCCACTTCTACCGTGCTGAGAGCAATATTGGATTGCTTCCTACTCTGCCATGAAGTCATGGCTGACCCCAGACTGAACCAACATCTTGAAGTGCTCTTTCTATCAGAAACACTTCCAGCCCAATCTGAATTAGTATAACCAACCGGTCTGAAGTCATGATCTCCATTATAACAGAGACCAAAGTCCAATGTACCCTTAAGGTATCTCATCACATGTTTTGTAGCAACGAGGTGAACATGTCTAGGCTCTACCAGATACTGACTCAAGGTGTTCACAACAAAACATATATCTGGCCTAGTATTCGTCAGATACATCAACGATCCAGTGATCTGTCTATATAGAGTAGCATCAACCAATTCTGATGAAGTATCCACCAGGAGCTTCAACTTTGTTTCCATGGGTGTGTACATGGATTTATATTCCAACATATCAAACCTCTTCAGTATTTCAACTGCATACTTCCCTTGGTTAAGGAAGATCTTCTCTGGGCTCTGCCAAACTTCAAGACCTAAGTAATAATGCATCAGGCCTAGGTTTTTCATCTCAAATTCTGCAGTGAGCTTCTTCTTACAATCTGTGATGAGATTTTCTTCTCCTGTTAAGAATAAGTCATCCACATACAACAACAATATAACTGGCTCATCATTCATAACCTTGAAGTAAAGGTTAGAATTAGCTTTACTCTTGGTAAAGCCCAAGCTCATTAGGAAACTATCAATTCTGCCATACCAAGCTCTAGGAGCTTGCTTTAACCCGTACAGAGCTTTCTTCAATCTGCAGACATGAGTCTTTCTATCTTCAACTTCAAATCAAATTTTCACATCACTTTGTACCAAATTGGTACACTTGTTAAATTGTAACTCAATCTACACAATCATGTGCTAGCTCTATGTGCTTTCTGCAAAGCACTATCTGTCTAAGAGTATGTTCTTTACTTTCTCTGCAACTATTCCTTCTGGAACCATGACTCTACACTTGCAATTGCTATTTCTGAAGCTGAGAATGACTTGTTCTATTCTCACTGTAGCTACTGAACTATGAGAGTAGCTCCTCTATTCTATCATGGCAACAACTTCATCTCAGAGTGGCTCAATAATTGATACTGAAGGTATCTCTTCTTCTTTCTTGGAGGTAACTCTATTTTCTATTGTAGTCATGTCTTCATGACCCAACTAATGTACTACATCAACTGACACTGGAGATAACTCAATCTCAAATATAGGGATTGGTCCCCCTGAATCTCATACTGTATTGGAATCATGGTTTTTCTGGTTGTCTTCATGAATACTGGAACTATTTCTTCAATTACTGGAGTAAGTGTCTCGTCATAGTCTTCTCCCTCTTGCTGGGAGAATCCCTTGGACACAAATCAGGCTTGTACATATTTATACTGTTATCTGCAACATGCTTGATCTGTTAGATCAATCTTGGAAGTCAACATTGATTTCCCTTCTGGTCTCAGGGAAAAAACCATATCCCAATCCTTCTGAATGGCTTCCTCCTTTGTCACTGAAATAAGGGAATCTTCTAAGGAGATTTCATGTCTCCTAGAGGTCTTTGAAGCTACGACCTAGTCTTCTCAATTCATGGCATTTGTCTGCCAGTCCTGGAAGATGTCTCCTTTTCCCATTTGATCCTCTCTAAGATCAGGTTCACTCTAGGTCTTGATTTCTTCTGAGTCTACAAAGACTTCATAGTTTCTACAAGATATACTTGGTGTAGAATACCAAGTCTTAATATGAAAGGTTGAGTTAGACTTCAAACAAATTTTGCTTCCTGTCAAGGTGACTTCATTATCCATTGATCAAGTCTACTTAATGTTCGGTCATCTTTGGATCCTTCTGCTCATTACAATTAATCTCCATGTGAGATACTCTGTATCTCAAAAATAACTTCTTCTTCATCTTCTTTGGTACATGAATGTAAACGGTCATGTACATAATCTGCTTCATGTCTCGCCTAATATGTTGCCTTCTGCAACCGTCACTATAGCTTCCTTAGGGCACTTGTGACCTGCCCAGAACAAGAACAACAATAAACAAGAATAATACTCTTTATAATAATAATAAAGCAACAGTGAGAACTGTTGCCATCCTTATACACACTTGCAAACGTGAGCTAAGTCCGGCTCAGTTAGTGTGTCCTTGGAGGCACAATGCCTAGGTTCACAGCCCACGCTGTTACTTCGACTGGAACCTCTTTCGTCTAGGCTCACTCCTAGGGAAGCCAAGGGGGGTAGACCCTAGTTTCTAGTTAAGTTTTAAAGTTAAGTTCTAGGAGTTGATTTTAATTATTTACAAGGTTTGGGGGATTCTAATCTATGATGCTAAGGCAACAATGCAAGATGCAAGGGTTAGAATGCCAAGCAAGCCTTTTCCTAGGGCAACTAAGACTAGTGCCTAAGATTGGGCAAGGGGTCCACTAGAGTTAAAGGATGGTTCGTTACAAATAGATTACAAGAATTACAAAAGAATAATTAATCTATTAGATACAAGATTTACAAATAAAAAATGCTAGGATACAATAAACAAGCTAACCACTTTTAAGTATTTGTGTGTAGGATATAAGGAGATCAAAGCATCATCACATTTATGAGATTAACATCAACACATCATTATCATCAACACATCAACAAAGAAGATTTAGAGATTTTGAGCACAAATGTTATAAGGATGATGAAGATTACCCACTCTTAGTTATTAAACCCACAAAGTATTTAGATGTTTTAGCCCAAGGTTGGATTATTAAAGGTTTCTTAAGATTATCAAGTTTTAGTTACCTTTATTAAGATTTTCACCAAAGCCTCCTCCTCCTATTGCCAAATGGCTGCTGGATGCTCAAGATAGTATAGCAACGAGGCTAACCCTAGCTGTCATAGTCAACCCAAAGCATTGAGTTTTTACGGAAATGACACTCCTTCGTGCCACGAGACCGTCCTCGACCTATCACCGTCCGTTGCCCTCCTTAATACCCGTTTTAGATGGTGAAGATGGTGGTCTAAGGTACCCTATTAAGTCTA